>JAYMFT010027100.1:0-16162 GCA_038088735.1 Panulirus argus
AGAGGGAGAGAGAGAGAGAGAGAGAGAGAGAGAGAGAGAGAGAGAGAGAGAGAGAGAGAGTTTAGAGAACCATCATCAACCCTCCATTGGTTTCGGGGGTAGTCGTGGATTGAACCCACCACAGGTTGCGAGTATCCACCTCCCCTCCCCCTCATCTCAGTAGGTAGGCATGGTTTCAATTCTCTCTCTACTGG
This sequence comes from Panulirus argus, assembly GCA_038088735.1. Taxonomy (NCBI): domain Eukaryota; kingdom Metazoa; phylum Arthropoda; class Malacostraca; order Decapoda; family Palinuridae; genus Panulirus; species Panulirus argus. The sequence goes on from JAYMFT010027100.1 coordinate 195, forward strand.
TTTCGAAGATCTCACCCCCCCCCCCTCGCCATGTCAGTAGGTAGTCACGGTTTCGGTTCAGGTGTTCAGTGGTTTCAGAGACCTCTCATTATTCTAAGAGACCACTTGTACTCTCAGTTATCAGATGTACTTGCTTATCTGTGTTGTACTACCTGGCTTTATATGCGCGGCTTGTACTCTAGATGTACATTGTGATCATTGGAAGACTTTATTGGTTTCGACTGTATTGCCTCCCAAAATATGTGTCGTTTTGGCCTGGGACGCAGAGATTGGTCCCGGATGATGATACTGGCCCCATGTTGTCTTACTGATGATGTTTCTGGTCTGAGTTATTATTATTATTATTATTATTATTATTATTATTATTATTATTAGTATTATTAGTATTAGTATCATTGTTGTTGTTGTTCCTGTTGTTGTTAATATTATCACCATTATTATTATTATCATTATTATTATTATTATTATTATCATTACCATTATTATCATTATTATTATCATTGTTATTATCATTATCATCATTATTATTATCATCATTGTTATTGTAATTATACTTATTATTATTATTATTATTATTATTATTAGTAGTAGTAGTAGTAATAGTAGTAGTAGTAGTAGTAATAGCAGTAGTATCATTATCATCATTAACAGAAGCTACGAGTCAGCCTGTGTTGCCCATTCGTTAAATTGAATGGATTAAGGATACAAGCTATAGAGTCCATGTGCTAATACCGGATGGCTTTTGATGTTTTCTGAAAGCCTCTCGGGAGTTCACTGGCCTCTTTAATCGCAAAAGTCATTAAAGATGAATGTGTATTGGCCCGAAAAGGTACCTGGGATTATTTATCATCACTTAAACATAATTCCTGTTACACAAGAAAAAAGATGCGTTTCGAGAACCTTATTTCGATTAGTTTCATTCCATGGTCATTCGTTATTCAACACTACCAGCTAATGTATAAGTAGTGATAATGGCCTTTCTACTTTTCTTTTTTTCTATTCTGTGATGTTCCAGAACGCTTAATCATCCAGAATTTCCGTTTTCGTACGACATCAACTTAGACGGTGACGCAAGAGGGAGACTGACGGAATACAGAAGTACAGGCCGCCTGTCTCGGGTTCACGAGTGCGATTCTCAACTTTCGTCAGACGAAGAAGACTCCATTACATCGGGCGAAGATCTCCAAGGATGCGTCCAGACTCGCCCTACAGGAGGGAACGAGAACTCGATAACAGCCTCAACTTCCGGCACAGAGTCATTCCTCGCCGTCCCCGACACCAACAAGAGACGAGCGGCTGTAGAACAACAAGACAACACCGCGAAGAACGGCAGGGAAGACGGTGACGGCCCCCGTCCTCTCTGCCGGCAGACAGCGAAAGATGACGGTACTTCCAAGGGGTCACGTCCTCTTAGCTTAAGCCGCAGACTGACGGCCGTACTTCAGACCATATACAAGGGAAGCTACCGGTGGGGCCTTCCACGGACACGCGACAATCCGGAAGGCAGAGGGTTCCGTTCGAGGGACGGCTTGCACCGGATCAACAAGCGCCGCAAGGCGAGGTTGTTCAGTGAGGCTTTGCGCAGGGGATCCAGAAGCAGGTTCTAAAATAAGGGAGGTCGCTCATCGAGGCCCCGAAGTTGAGCTTTAGGTACAGAGAAGATATCAGCATCCAGGAGAGATGTAACACGACTTCCAGGGTTCTAGGGACGTAAGCAGATAAGGAATATCTACGATACACTTTTAGAACAACGTCTTCAACGGACAGGGGCTTAAGAAAGTACGGTAATCCATGAGAAGTTTCAAGCGTCAGCCATACTTGGCGTCTACAGAATCAGCATCACTTGGCTTCTCAAGAAATCAGCATCATTATCACTCGGCTTCAGGAAATATGAATGTGGGTAGACATCTTATCAGTATCAGTAACGTAAACACCTCGCTTCTGGACAAGCTTCCTAAGACTCAAAGAACGTTAGCAAAGTGAGACTTAGAAAAGATAATCTTAGAAGATCTAATGAGGTGTATTTTCACCACTGATTTTTAGAAAATGTATTGAGGCCGAGTACCATTCATTAGGGAGACAGTCGGAAAATGAAACTCTTCAGGGTCCAAACTCTTTATAAACAAACATCGTACAGGACACAGAGTTAATTCATCTTTTAAATCAAGAGAGAGACGATTCCGGCAAACAGTTGTTTTAGAATGATTAATAAAAGTTATAGCATCCTCTTTAATAACACAAAATAATGTTTCGAACAAGCGTTTTCTCGGGATCCAGATAAAGAAGCGACTGACAGTGTAAACAGCAGAACCTCTACATTTTAGCCAGCAGTCTGCAAACAACAAAAGAATAAGGAAGTACGTATTGACAACAAAAGGATATTTCTATACAGTGGAACGCCTTTCGTGGCGAACAACACAAGGCCTTCGACGAAGAAATGTTGCCAGAATATATACAGAAGCAAAACACGCCGTGAGGTACACAACAACCAGAGACCCGCACAGGAAAATGGGTTGCGAGAGTGGAAAGAAAGACGACGTACAAGATATTGCAACACACATGACCTTCCCCAAGCAAAACTTGCAACACACATGACCTTCCCCAAGCAAAACTGTCAGATAAAGATAAGCAAGAAACAAGGGCTGTGGACAGTAAGCGAGTTCCCTCGGGGGCAAACGCCCCACAGGTTCCAGAGTTGCGACCCCCCCCCCCAAGACAAGCAATACATAAAGGGATCCCACAAGCAAACAGAATCAACGCTCCAAAGAAAGCTTCACGAGCCAACAGAAACGGTAAAGTAAAGTCCTTCATAGTCGGATGTGTGTAAGGGTTAACAGAATACTGAAGCACTTGAAACGAAGAACTAAGAATATCATATATAGACTTCTAAGTCTAGGCAAACAAATATTTGAAGATCTGAGTCAAACAGGAAAAGCGGTCTTGCTCAGGCGAATACATTTCTGATTCATGACACCCTTCACAAACCTTCCACAAATAAATGTGGTCCCACACTCTCCGAGAAAGCAGGACTTGCACCAGAACATACAAGGAACAGTACCTTTCACAAGATAATACGTCAGAGTTGAAAAAAAATGTTGTGTAAGAGACTATTCTCTTCAAGAGAAAGGAGCAAAATATCAAAAGAGAATATATACAGAATGAATATAGAGAGAGGTCCATACGTCGGCATATCATGTAGTCTTAGAAATAATGAGAGGGTTGTGACGAGTAATGAAAATCATCCTCTTAAGTAAATGATACCACAGTCTAAAGAACGACGAGACAGCAAGAGGAAATAGAGGACAGAACCCTATACAGGCAAAAGTGTTTAAGTCTTTGAATAAGTTTTGTAAGACTGATATGAATTGGAATCCTCAAGAAAACGTTTTGCAGGTTCCAAATAGAACTGAATTGTCTAAGGCATTCTAGAGAAGGGGCGTAATCACGAGCAAGCATATCCCAGGATCCAAGACGAGTGATTCATGACAGAAACCAGACAGGATCCTTCGCAGGCAAACCCATCTCGGGGGTCGCACCAAAAATGAAATTCTTAATATGTAAACAGAACCCTTCGCAAGCAAACGCGTTCCATGATAAGAAACTGATCCAGTGAAGCAATCATAACGTTGAGCAAGAAACAGGATTCATCGCTCGAGAAAGCGCTGCAAAATTCAAGTCAAACCATGAAAAAGGCGTTCCAATTTGTCTGCAAATATACCGAGGAAGTTTTCAAACATGCGATAACTAACCCCGATATATGCAGTTGCCAATAATTCGTCCATTTCCTTGCCATGATGGAAATTGCTGATTGCAGTGATAAGTTTTGGGAAAAATATGTTAGTGGTGACCCGTGAAGGTTGTGCCAGCGGTATGGGACGTATGAAGAGAAAGATAGCGGAATGAGTGATTATACCACTGAACAAGGTCATTCCGCCATTCTCCGACGTTTTTGTGAGTGTCTGCTAAGGACGCTATATCTGATTAGGAGCCGGTAGCTAGCCAGAATCAACTATTAATCAAAAAACCTAGTCTGAGAGAAAAATGGAGAATACTGAGACTTCATAGTTCTGAGAAGACAGTAGTTCTGTATGCGATGGTGAAGCCTGGTTTACCTCAAGTTGAGGCACTGTGAATATGGCACTGATGTGCTTCTTTGTTATCATGATTTTTTTATATCTGTTTACAGATATGTCTGAACTACAGTACTGATAGAGAGTTTTAAACAGAAATAGCTGTTTTTTTAAAAGAGTTTGGTATTTGGTTATGATTAGAACGATGGATCCTATAATTCTCTCGTTTAAATCTCAAGGGATGTGATATTACAGATACTTATGAATTTGATATTTTTCTTTTATCTGAAACATATGAAAGCTCCTAAAACTGAGCAACAAGCTTCAGTACAGTGTGATACATGTCAACACAGTTTGGAGTATCTTATTTTTTTTCTTTGCGTTAGTCATGCATTTATTAGTCTTTCATATATAAGGACCTGCCATTATTAATTCCTAGAAACGTAACTAAACCTTATCTGGTAATGTGACTATTCCATTCGGCTTTTTGAATTTGAAATAAGGACATTTTACAAGGGACATGATGTATATTTTTGTAAGTTATTTTCTGGATGGTATCAGACATTGCCTCCATAACGGTACTCAAATCTTTGTATAGGTTTTTACTTGTATTGAAGGTGAATCAAAACGAGATGAGATACCCTCACGAACCTTGTGATTTTCCTAGAGTCTGGAAGTTGTGTACGTTAAAAGCGTATGCAATGAAAACTCTGGTTTGCGGGGCTGAGACGAAAGATGGTGCACCAGTCGAACATTGCGTAGCAAACCTGTTCTGTCGTAGGTGTGCGGGGTTTGTGTAGTTCCTCCACCTGGGTATACTACTGTTCGGGTAAACTGCATGGGTATATACTGCCTCTGTGCACTGCTTCGGTACACTGGGTATTTTGCTGGGTATGACACCTTGGTATATTGCTGGGCATACCATCTGGGTGTACTGCCTACGTTTGCTGCCTGGGTATTCTGAGGATATACTACCTGGGTATACTACCTATTTATTCTACTTGGGTATGCTGCCTTGCTACAGCATTAAGAGTATACTAATTGTGTATATTACCTGGATACACTTCCTAGGTTTACTGATTCAGTATACCATTGGTGTTCTACTTAAGTAAACTACCTGGGAAAGTTGTCTGGGTATACTACCTACATATACTACGTGGATACATCATCTGAGTGTGCTTATTGTTTACATTAGCTTAGTATGCTACTTTGATGTACTGCCTAGGTATAATGCCAGAGTATACTACCTAAGTATACTCCATATGTATGCAGCTTGTGTGTATACCTTAGTATACTGCCTGAGTAATTCACTTGGGGGTATCATCTAGAAATAATACCTCAGTATATTACTTTGGTATGTTACCTAAGTATACTACATTAGGTATACTCCCTGGTTATAATACTTATACTCTTTGGGTTTATTGCCTGAGTATACTATTTGGACATACTCTCTGGGTATAGTACTAAGGCACACCACCTGGGTATACTCCTTCTCTATACTACCTATTTATATTTAATGGTTATACTACCTTAGTGTGTTCTCTGCCTGGGTAGACTCCTTTGAAATACCACATAGTATATACTTGGGGCTTGAGGGTGATTGAAAAGAAAAAAAACATAAGTTTATGAGAGAGAATGGAATATTTTGTGAAAAACTGTGAAACTATTGTGTAACTGATTGCAACTACGTGAAGGAATGTGTAAGAGAGCGTGACAGCTATGTGTAAAGACGCGGTGAAGTAATGTGAGGGTCAGCGAAAAAGTGTGACGAACGCAAGGTCACGACATGTGACTGAGACACAGTGAAGTGAGTGCATGTCGGCGATGGACGAGTGACAGTTTGAGTCCAAAGGGCGTGGCTTATACGCCTCTCGGAGTCACTGAAGCACATAGGCGTATACAGGCAGCTGGGGCGTCACATACGCCAGGCAGGAAGGTAAGGTAAGGTACCGTCTCGTGTCCACCCGCGATGCCATCGAGCCACACAATGCCATGAAACAAAAGTCCTTAACGTATAAGTCTCAGTGGGAAGGAAGCGAAAAATATCGCATTTCCTTCCACACACAACGTCGACCTCCTGCCAGAAGTTTGCGTACTCATAAATAAAAGAACTTTTCAATAAAACTCATGATTCTTCGATTTTTTTTTTTTCCCTCCCGATAGGAGATTCAATGTTTGTTAAAAGTTGAGTTTGAAAAGATCTGTATAACTTCTTCCCAAGTTGCTGTCAATAGAGATCTAGCTAGCTCGGAGAAGTTGGATATGAAGGGGCAGGCCCCACGGTAGGCTGACGGGTAAATAACTGTGACTGGAGAGAGAGAGAGAGAGAGAGAGAGAGAGCGGGGCAGAGAATCAGGTATATCCCACAGTAGTCGTAAGATCGAGCCATATGTCCGCGTCGAGACCGAGTCCCGTCACCCGGAGTTGAGTGGAGTGCACAGCTGCTGCCGGTAGCGTTCCTTTCCAAGATGGACGGGTACGACCCTTGAGCGTCGTGATGAGGTCACTGAGCACGAAGCATGACGCCTGGGTACGATGGCTTGACCAATCTGCTTTGACCCGTTCAGTTCTTTACTGTGACACATCATCATCATCGTCATGCCCAAGGGTAGTTCCGTCGTGCGCAAGCGTCGTAGAGACGTGCTCAAAGATCGCATCATCCACCTTAAAAGGTTAATCTTGCTAATCCCTTCTACTGTTCCTCTTGCACTGCCACCTTAATTCGTCGTCCTTTGTTTCCTAGTTCACCCACACTTTTCCGGGTGTGTATCACTCACGAATTCCTTAATCTCTTACTCGGTTAACACCTCCCGTCGCTACACGCTTATAAAGCCGAGCCGCCTCCATCGCTTGCACTTACGCCCCTACCGTCTCCCATAGACTCACATGCTACTAAAAGCTAGAGTTGCTCTTACGTACAACAGCTACTCATGTACTTTCTGAAGGAATTTGGAATATGTTTAACCAAAGACAGATTCATTGAGTCAACACACCACAATCGCATCCAGCGTCCTACCGCAGTGAATTGTTATTCCTCTCTGCCTTCTCCTCGTTTGACCCAACTCCATTCTCTGCCTCCCCCTTCTGAAACAGAGGCTTTAACTTTATTTACATACGTAAAATATTGCTTTGCCGCACCCTACACGATTTTTCTGCCTAAATCTCCTCTAACTCAGGAAAGAGGACTGCATCATCTGCACGCAGTATCACTGCAGATTTTCCATTGTTCTCTTATGAAGACCTAACACCAGTGTCGTCAATCATGGTTGGTAACCGCCCTGTCGTGGAGTAGGAAAACTCGCAGTGATATCCAACGCCAGGATGACGAAATGGCGCGGGAGAAGGAGGACTGGCGTGAGAGCAAAGGCCTTGGGAGAGAAAGAAAAGCAACCTTGTTCCAGAGTACCTAGTTCGCAGCGAATGCCGAACTACTGTGGTGCCGCTGTGTACCTCTGCGCAATTTCTGTTTGTGAACCAGTCATCCGCTGTCTGTCACGGGGATAAAAGAAATCTTTTCACTACACTCTCACTGCAGCAGAAGGCTATACGGACAGACCTGCATGACCTGTGTTTTCTTCCATCCTCAGTTGACCTTTCTACAAGATTATGTTTGATGGCTCGGTCGTGGGTGTGTGTGTCGGGCGTTGGCGCTGAGCTTAGCAACAGTGAGCGCGCCCTGTACTCGGGTGTAGTACCTTCAAATTGCCCTGACCGACGCACTAACTGCCGGTTCTGCAGCCATCCCGAAGCATCTGACACGCTGGCAAATGACTGTGTTGGCTCATGAGAGATTTCGTTAATAGGTTTTCCTTCGTGTTCAGTTCACGCCATCTTTTGCGTCTTGAAGGTGGCCAGTATGAAGGATGCTGTTAACATGCACTACGCCTGATCTCCTCTGAAACATGAATCTATAGCTGATTGCTATGCCGCGTCAGCCGTTCTGCCACCAGTGTTTGGCAGCAATGCAGTGTCAGTGTTACCAGCGGAAGGCAAATACGGTAGTGCCACCGACGTCAGTGGTGGGCATTGTGGGAAATCCAGCGCCACTAGTATGAATCACAGCAGTTGGTGTCCCCACGATTGTCAGTATCTTTTTCTCCTGCCACTAATCTCCCCGTTACCAGATCATCGTTCTACTATCGAAGCGGTCGTTAGAGTCTAGTGTACCAGATAATTATCATTAACTAGGTAATCGCTCTCAACTCATGAAGCGCTTGGGAAATATCAATAACAAGAACGCCAGCAGAATCTGTACTACTTTAGCAGTTTCTTTTCATATAAAGATGATGACACGAACTCTTAGGAACCAAGATATCCTTAAGGAACATCATCAACGATATCTCAAGGAGATGCAGATCCCCTGGTACTATAAGCTATCAGGATCCTCGATAAAACATTAATGGAAAACGTAACATCAATTTTAATTTTCTCGAGAAGAAAAAAGAAAAAAAAAAATATACCCCCCCTCAAAAAAAAATCCACGTTTTCCAAAAAAACAGAGACGGGAACTCCAACTCTAGTCAACAGTACCACCAGGAAGACCTTCATAATACACACGACTCTCCCTCCTCCTCCTTCCCCCAGCACTCGCCACCAGTTAGTACAGCACCAACAGCAGCCAGCCGTAGAGCACCAGCAGCACTCACCAACAAAATCCCCAACCCACCTCCCCCTCAACAGGGCACCACCAACTATCCTCATCAACAATGCCCATAACAACAATTTCCGGCAAATTTCCCACGGCCATCGTCGGGCCCGCCGGACACAGCGTTATCAGCCCGCGCCTCATTCTGGGGACTTGACCGAGAAATTCTTGTGGGCATCTTTCCAGCGAGGCACCACAATATCCGGCGGGTCCTCCCTACCCTCTGATAGGGAGGGCCACACCTTCCAGTCGCTCCAGGAATCCACAATGGCTGGAGTCGCATGGACACCAGGGCACTCCAGTATTTTGACCACGCAAGTATTCGAAATTTCCTACCGAGTCTTGGGAGAAGGGTCTGCTGCCAACATACAATAAGATTTGTATACAAAACTAAACATCTCTATAAGCAAACCGATAATCATGAGAATACTACTACTACTATTACGGCTACTACTACTGTTAATAATGATAATTGTAATCATAATAATGATAGTAATAGTAAATAATGATAATGATAACAATGATAATAATAATAATAATGATAGTAATAATAATATTAATGATAATAATAATCATGATAATAACAATAATGATAATGGTTTCGGTGCGTTATACATGAAATAGAGTAGATGTGAACAAACGGTGTCGTTTTTGTCTGTTTTTGGCGCTAAATCGCCACGCGGGAAACGGCGAACTAATTAGAATTACCATATTGTTGCTATTGTCAATATCATTATCATTTTGATCATCATTATTAATATCATTATCATCACTATCTTCATCATCACGATTATCATCATGATTATCATGAATGATAATGAATATAACAATAATATTAACATTATATCACTCCTGTTATCATTATCATCATCGTCTTTGGCCGGCCATGACGCTACCGTCGAAGCTTCGGTCAATGTGGCCAGACACAGTCCACACAGACTCCTCCTCCAGCAAACGACCCCCATCCCGTGTACGACCCTCCGCTCCCCCGACCCTCACCCCTGCAAGTAGATGAGAGGGGCGAAGGTCCTGGGTGTGCACTGAGAGGCCGTGTGTGGAAGGAGAGGTCACTGCCTGCGGGGGCAAAGATGATGGGTATGTTTGACGGTGCTGTGTGGATGCGAGGCGTGGATCCTCGAACAGAAAGTACGGAGGAGGATGGATTTGTCACAAATCTGAATGTCTGAGGACGGTATATGGTGTGAGAAGGGTTGATCCAGTGAGGAATGATAGTGTAAGAGACAGAGAGAGAGATGGGATAGTAAGACGAGTATGTATGTATGTATGAAAGAGCCGAAGCGAGTGTGGTGAAATAATTTGGACATCTGGGAGTATGAGTGAAGAGGAGTTAGCCAAGAGTAAGTATACTCTTCAGGAGGGAAGCGAACAAGGAAAAGGGTGAGACCGAAAAGGAGATGGAGAGATGAAGTGAAAGATGTTTTGTGTGGTCGGGGATTCCTGTCCTGGTCATTATGATGGGAGAGGACTGTGAGGACCAGTGTGAGTGTAGCAACTCTTGAGAGGCGGTGTATCCACCTCATCTATCCACCTTATTTATCCACCTCTTCCAGTGGTCTCTGGTATGTTACAGACAGGGAAGTGTACCAGGCGTAGGAGGTATATGGGAGTTTGGAAAGAGAGAAACTTGTGTATAGTAGATTTATGAGTTCAGACACAGGTACTCCAAGTGTCTTATAAAAGAATGTCAAGTCTATAGCTGGAGGATTTGATGACTGTGCTGACGAGTCCCTTCCAACTTGGTTTATCGTCCAGAGTGACACGGGGAAAGTTTGGCGTATTGAGCAATCTGGAGGTGGCTGGGAACTCGGTGAACCAACCGACAGTGAGACACAGGGGTCGGAATCGGGGGGGGGGGGGACCGGTATGCACGACTTTGCTCGAGGGTGACATGGTTGGCAGTAGTCCAACCCTGGAAGTTGTTTGTGTTCTGGAGAGCGATGTAGTCGTGGAGGGGGAGCTGTCCCAGGGCTGCCGGCAGTAGGAGAGACTTCAGCTTCTGTGTGGAACATGACCACTATTGTGCAACCGCGGGATACCTTGTTAGGGGTATCCTTCGGCTTCGAGGCTGCACTCCAAGCCCTAGGAGCAGGGAAATGATAAGCTTTTTTGCAGCAAGAAGGCTATTAATCCCATGACCCTCATCCTCAGTCTCCTGCAGCACGAGGACTACGCTGCGCTCAGTAGCAGGGGCAGGATGGAGTCGTATATAGATAGATAGACAGATAGATGTTTTGCACAGTAAACATATATTTCGCACTTAAACATGTTCCTTCCATGACTGCAAGCCATACTTTACACGCTTTACGGAGCAGGATCGCGACTTTCAAGATCCGTCGTTAATTCATTTTTATATTAGTGAGTCCAGATTAGGAAGTACCGATTCATCCACGTCGAGGCAATCCTGCACCCAGGATCTCTTGGGTCTGTCTGTACAGCTAATGCTCATTTGTCTCCATAATCCCTCTAATGCCGAGGTATTGGGTAATAAAGACTTCGATCCTTACACATAACTCTCGCTAAGTAACTATAAATACTGTTATATGATCGCATTCCATGGTTTTTAGCTGCCAGCATCTAAATGTCTATTGTTTCATCTGCGTACCCAGAGCTGACGCTGACGACCTCAACCAAAATCTCTGTCAAAAAATCTCTGTCAAATTTCCCGTCAGCTTAAGGAGACAGACAGAGATTCAGGAAGCGTTCGCTGATCCATTCATAATTCATTTATTACTCATTCATTCGTTAACTTACCAAGGAACGATCGCTACTGGTCGTTTATAAGGAGAATCGTGCATGGAAATTCTGACTCTAAATCAGAAAATGTTCACACGGAAGTAAGTAAATATTCGGAAATACATGCTCAGCGTCAAGTCCACATCGACGAAGGCAAAAGGAGACTAGAATCTTTCTTGGAGAGGAGCATTTAAGACCACAGAAGGGAAACACTTAGAACAGAGACAACCTCGACTGTAATTGCTTTACTGCATTTCCAAACGTTCATTTTAATTGGTTTAGCTGCTTAAAGTTTTGAATATATTAATTGTGATTATGAATTATTATAACACACACACACACGTCAGCACAGGGCTAGACCCGCATGGTTTCGAATCCTGGGCGTGGTAGTCGGCCGATACCCAACCCAGGTGTTCTTCCTTCCCTCGGGGCTGGGATGTGTGTGTGTGTGTGTGTGTGTGTGTGTGTGTGTGTTTGTGTGTCTGTATGATACGAGCTAAACCCTTGAATACAGCGGTACAACCCTTGAGCGTGACGGTACAACACCTGGACACAACGGTACGACCCTTGAAAACGACGGTACGACTTTTCGGTACGAATCACCCGACCATTACGGATCGTACCGTCGTCCTGAGAGAGAGCTAAGCACAAAAAATAAAGACTCTATGATTTATGATAAATGACTTGGCGTACCTTAATGCTCTCTACATATAATCATTAGCATTCACTCATTAAGCATATATGTGACGCGTCACACCCTTAATTAGTCTCCTCTGTCCGTTTTACATACGTTGTCGTTTATAAGTTACGAGCTTAACACTAAGATGGCGCTGAGTGGCAACTCTTGGCAACTCTTCATAGGTGCTGGTAATGTGAGGAAGTTCCACTTCTTAAATACGTCCTCCTGGTCCTAGTTCCACCGTCCACGTGTGCCTTGTGTTGTAGTCCACCCAGAGTACTGCCGCCTTGTGAGTGTAGCCAGTGCGTCTGTGCTTGCACAACTGTTTTCTAAGCGTTTTGAGGCAGTGTTACCGCCGTGTTCCGCCGTGAAAACTGTTTACGTGACAATGATCACAAGAACAGTGGCCGACAATGTGAAGCATCTTCACTCGGTGTACAGACATTGAAAAGTTGTAAGCATTCATTTATTCGTCTCTAGAGGCAGCAAATGGAGGCCAAAAATTATATCTGGGTCCATTTGGATGCGTAGGTCGTACTGAGGATGTTGGATGACGATAACAGGACAATTAGTGTTTCGCTGCAAGTTATAGACATGTTTGAAGCTAGTAATGAATCATTAAATGAGACCTCGAGACAGTGAGACCTCGAGACAGTGAGACTTCGAGACCTGGGATACAGGTGAGTGGTTGTATCCGTATAATTTATTCTTATGTATTTATTTATGTTTTAATTTTGATGAAAATTTATAGGCAATATAAGTGAATAGTTACGTTTTTCTGGTGTGTAGAAATTATTATTTTTTATATATGAATGTTGAGAAATCATCACATTGTGATTTCGTATAGAAGTATTCAGTTTCATAAACTCTAGATGTTCTTTTCGTGATCATTCTGGCGAGAAAATAATGGTATTTCGATCTCAGTTTAAGAAGTAGTTTATTAATAAAATTACACAAACACGTTTTCCGCTGTCGCGTTAGGCACATCAACGAGACCCCGAAACGCCAAACGAACGGGAGTCGCCCAGCGAGCAGGGCTGGGAGACCACGCCAACGCAGCTGTTGGGAACATTGTCAGAAAACAACGTGGACAACAGCTCGTGTAGACTGGTAGCGTGTGGAACAACGGTGGCGTCGTTATTCTAACAAAAGTTACCGACGAGTACCACAATTGTTACGTTGTTGTCTTCGGATCCAATGGAAACGATTTCGGTGACGTGTGTGTGTGTGTGTTTGGTATATTCGTCATCAGCAGCGCTGTGACGCATTCGCGAATGTGTTGGCTTCAGCATGATGGCGAACGGTGTTGCTAACATACAACGGTCTACCGTTGATGAGGTCATTTTCGGTAACGCTCGTCATCAGCTTTGGTCCACACTGTTGACAACAGTGTTCCCATCACCGCTGTGTTGCTGTAGACCCACCTGTATTATCAGAAACACTGTTGGTAACTTTTGTCCGAAATATGTTTTACAGCAATGATCCTAACACTGTTCAGTTGGCGTGGACGTGACCGTCAACACTGGTGATCGCACAGTCACCAACCCGCGTTACAGTGTTTGTGTTCGGTGTGGGGCCCCAACTTAACACCCGACAGCGTTAAGACCAACTCGTATACTTTGTCTCACAAATACGAAAGGCTTGAAGTCTTTACGGTCTCGTGTTGTCCTCAGAATACTTTCTAGATGAAGTACACCGAATCGCTGTTACTTAGGTCACTCTATGCAATAATCTTATACCATAAGGTCATTAACAATACGATGTTAGGTTTAGATTCTCTTGCAATTTGCGGATGTGTTCAACGCGAACTTATTGAAACGTGCGTTGAGTGGTTCATTCTGGCTGAATGGTTGGTAATGCGTCCAGCCTTCTCAAAGAAGTATGCAACATCTTACTGCCAATTCAGAGAAATAACAAATGCGAGTTTCAAGATTAAACCGTTCGTTCTGTAGTCACAAATCTGCTCATTCTTTGGCATTGATGTTATTGTGTTAGATCCATTAGCCTTGTTCCACAGCCTGTGATCACAGTCATGGTTTGCCAGTCCTGCATAAAATTCGATTGCTTGCCCAGCGGCACTGCTCGCCACGTTGTGGTAAACTGAACATATCTTGTTATGTCCAGGGGACAGGTTCAGGCTCCGCCCAGGTCGTCACTTCTGGATGGAGGTTACAAAAAGCGAGTTGGTATGACATTGGCTCTCGAGCCGAGATGTTCCACAGCTGCCTGACTTGTGTGCTGTCAGATTGGTTAAGAGAAAATCTATTTTTTGAAGCAGTATTTTGGTTTCAACCGCACTTGCTGCCGAGTTGAATTAATAGAGTTGTTTGCTTTATGAGGTAGTAATGGTGTTTGTTGGGAGATCTCTCCGTTTTCCGTTGGTAATGACTAGTTGCACAGTTAATGAACCAGATTTCTGTTTCTCCGACCCGATACCTGAATATATATATAGCCGTTGCCTTGCCACAGGACCACACTATTTCTTCGACAGACTAGTCCACTGTCATTACGTCAGTGCTTTTTTCCTTCATTTCTGCCAGTTTTCTTTCCCTTTTATCAGGAGGTCTCTCCAGTTCTACCACACCTTCTTCACTGTGATATTTTTTCCAGCTTTCCAGTCACTTCCAAACGTCTTGTTGGCATTTCCAACTGCAACAGCTTCTGCTTGGTGTTGTGCAGTGTGGGCACAGATGTTCAACTTACCAGCTGTTTCATAGAATTCCGTCCCTGACCTTCCGTGTGCCACAGGGCATATATATCTAGAGTCACTGGACGCTAGATGATTCCTTGTTTTCGAGACCTGAAAAACTCTCTTCTTTCTTTTTCTTGTAAACGAATCACTGTCATCCTTATCTGACTTTTTTTCTAGGACTCGCAAGGAGTGTCCTCTGCTGGAGTGGTCACTGTGAGCAGGTGAAGTGGTCACTGTGGGCAGGGCACTGTTCACTGTCCGTGGATGTTTCCCGTATTCTTCCCATCGCGTTAAGTAAGCCATACATCTTACCCAGTGTCGCTAACCACAATTCGTTGATGCGGTCTTTGCGGTATATCAACAGGAGAGTCCTTCAGCTTCTCTCCTTGATGACAATCCCCCAACGGGGTGTAGCAAGCGCTGTTCCGCCGGCTGAACTAAAATCGTAAACTTTACGGAGAGAGAGAGAAAAAAAGTTATTTCATAACTTCGAAAAAGTTGGGGATTTCTCAAGTTTTCCTTCCCATTGGGTAACGTCTCAACAGACGTTTTGATCAGTCGTCGGGAAAGAAAATATGGAACCTTGTAAGAAATAGAATTTGTTTTTGATCTTAACATTAATGATCGTTATACTCGACGATGGTCAGATGAACAAATCCGTTCACTCGTTTCACGTACAAATGCACGTATATAGGAGAAACGTTCACCGTAAACGTATCATGATGTGCCTCCCGAACATATGGATTCCAAAGCGGCAGTAAAAATCGAAGCAAAATAACAGCCAGCCCCCCCAAACAGCGGTGCGGCACGTCACGCAAGACTCGGCCCTTCCGAGCGACGTTTCCCTGAGTCAAACGGAGCAAAGTTTTCGACAACATCAAGAGTAACGGCCGGGCAGATCTGGACCTGCAGGAGGACAGTGAGCCCGGGATTTACAACCTCCTCCGCCAAACTATCGTTTCTATAATTAGGCCTTACATTCATCCGAGCTCGCAAGTTCCGAGGGGAAGTTTTAAGCGAGGTATTTCAGTCTCGGGAATTATTATCCGTTCGCATTAATCTCGCACTGACCTGGGCATCTGTTTGGTCTGGAGGCGAGGGGGAGGGGGGAGGGGTTAACTTTAGTCT
>JAYMFT010027111.1:0-16162 GCA_038088735.1 Panulirus argus
GACCAGGTGCATAAGCACTAATGATCACCCATCTCTCACCATCAACTTTCAGTTTTACCCACATCAATCTGGAATTTTCTTCTTTACATATATATATGTAATTTTTTGACGAGCTTGAATTCTGTATATTGAAACACTTGACTGTTTTCGAAATTATATCATTGCACTAAGGGATCTAGCTTCAAGTAAAACATTGGTTTGTGTATTCTTTTCTCTATATTTTTAATTTTCCATTCTATTATTATGACGTAGGGGTACCACTCCACCTGATTTTTGGCAGTTATCTTGATCTACCTATGCCTATCTAATCTTAGCCCAACTGTCGAACATAGCCTAACTAAACTATTTCACTTTATAAGACCTGAAATAAAACCTCTGTAAATTTTTTTCCAGTGCTATTCAAAGAATAAACCAAAGTTAACGCAAAAAGTTTTATCCAACTAATCCTCTACATGAACTAAGTCATAAAGTAACTTATTCGTAAGGGTTGGGAAATTTCTTCCTAATTCATTGCATACTACAATGAAAAGGATTAGATTAAATTTCATTCAAGATTTTACGCTTTATGAATAATTATTCTTATTTTCATCACAGTTCTAAACTCTTTGATGAGTAAGTTAGCTTCGAGCAATGAGCATTGTGTAAGCCACACTCAGCTTGGAAAGAAAAGTTAGAATGGATTCCTAGAAGCCTGACGAGTGTCAAGACTGATACACTTACCTTCCTCCAGCCACGGCTGGGAACAAAGTGGAGCCACATCTCTTCACTCTTATTTATATGCCTCTATGAGAATCTCATTTGAAAAGCTTTAGTAATGTAGAAACATAATGACATTAGTCTCCAGGTTAACGTCTCGTTGAATATCGTGTTTCACTATAAATGAAGATTCGTTACACAGTAATGTTTACAGATGTGTCTTGAACGGTAATAGACAATGATATATAAAAACAGTGATAGGAAATGTTTGGTCCATCTGGCGAGCATTGGTATTAATGAGTGAATGTCTGAAAAGAACAGTGGCGAGACTGTGACAGCTGGTTAAGTATTTGTCCAGTCCCCAACAGCCTGACCAACAAAGGCATTCTGTTTTAATGGATACTGCTGAGATTTACAGTGTCATGTAGTGAGTCGCAAGGGGTATTAGGAAGATCTCTCTCTCTCTCTCTCTCTCTCTCTCTCTCTCTCTCTCTCTCTCTCTCTCTCTCTCTCTCGTCGGCAGATGAGGTCACGCGCGTTTGCGTGAGATCTTGCGCCCCAGCGCGCGCTGATGGCAGCTGCATTCACAGTTCCTTACACAAATATTATCATTACTTCTCCCGTCCCGTCCCGTCCCGTCCCAGCGCCACATGTCCGTCCCGGGGTACGACGTGCCGGGCTCCTCTTCCTCATGACCAGTGGGGACCTCTCTCCCTCATGAGAGGAGACCTGGGTCACAGAACGTATGAGGGAGAATCAACTGTCGACCTATTCATGTCTTAGTCTCTCGTTTATATTGTTTAAGATGATCATAATGATAGTAATGATAGTGATAACAATGATAATGATAATTATATCAATAAGAATGAGGACAATACTGATAATGATAATAAGGACAATAATGATGATAATAATGATAATGACAATAATTATAATAATGATGATGATAATAATAATAATTATAATGATAATAATATTGATAATAATAATAATGATGATAATAATAATAATGATGATAATAATAATGATAATTATAATGATTATAATAATAATAATAATGATAATAATATTTCTAACAGCATTAATGATAATAATAATGATATTACTAATTTCAACACATTATAATGATAATGATAATAATCATAACAAGAATGATAATGGTGAGTGAGAGATTTGGTTGTAATTCAGTGTCAGACCTCAGTGTTGTAATAACCTTTGCCTGTGGCTGTTGCTTGTCTTGGCCACGGTATTGTTGTTGTGGTGACACTACCGGACTCCAAGGTCCGGTGGTGTCTGGTGTCCTTAGCTCATCCCACGTGTTCTGTCCTGCGGTCACGCCACAGAGAGAGCGGTCCCTAGATGACGAAGGTGGTGCATCACCCGTCCGTCACACGCACACACACACACTTCAGGGCCTGACCTGTAAGTGTCAGGTCAGGGGCCAGGTTGTGGTATCCATAGGTCGTACCGTCTCAGTACTCAAGGGGTCGTACCGTCGTGCTCAAGGGTCGTACCGTCGTCCCCAAGAGGTCAAACAGTCTAGGACTTAACTTGTGACTCACTGGTCCAAGAACTTACCCTTCAGCCTCCATAAAATATAAACCCCTTTCCCCACCGCCCCTCCCCCATCTTCTAAATACATTTCTGGACACGTAATTTAACTCGGGATGTGTTCCCTTTACCATATGGAGTCGTGGTGGTCGCAGTGATCTCTCACTTCTTGAAAAGGGCCCTTAAGTGTTGGAGAATAGCATCCTTTCCTACCCCCTACAGATCCTTCTTGAGTCGCCCTTCAAGCCGCTCCTTTACATCCTTAGAGGCCTCCTTCAGCCCTGTGGGAGAACGGGCAGGGAACTAGGCAGG
The DNA here is from genome assembly GCA_038088735.1 of Panulirus argus. Taxonomy (NCBI): domain Eukaryota; kingdom Metazoa; phylum Arthropoda; class Malacostraca; order Decapoda; family Palinuridae; genus Panulirus; species Panulirus argus. The sequence continues at coordinate 2,560 of JAYMFT010027111.1, forward strand.
GCTGATGTACTGCTGGCCGAGGGAAAATTAGGTGGCGGTACAAGTCACGTTACCTGAGATTCGAGGTGAAGGAAAGGCAAAACAGTCTATATATGGGGGGTCAGAATGTGCGATGGAGGCGTGGGAAAGTAAGATGGTCGGTATCCTTGGCGGTGGGATTGACTGGGTCAGTTTTGGGGCCGTTTTGGGAACTCTTGGGTTTGTAGTTTTGGGTTGAGATTCTTATCTTTTTCGAGAGACTTGGCAATATGTAAATTGTTGGCCAATAGCGTTTGGGAATTTATAAGCATTCGATCGTTTGGCATTATGTGCTTTATTACGGCCATTCTTATGTCCGGACCAGTTTCGTTCCTCTGATCCTTATTCACTTGATCTTTTTATCGCCTTTAGCCAATCCTCAGGCACCTCGCCACGATCTGTACTCAAATTGATAATCCTAACTGACCAATCATCAACAACACGGTCAAACCCCACTTCCTTAAGCTATATTCAACTTCAAAACCATCCAGTCTTGCTTCTTTGCCACGTTTCGTCTAACGCAAGGCTTTCACCACCTCCTCTCTTTTCACCAAACTACTTTCCAACACTATTTTATCACATACCACCCCAACCTATATACCTTAATTAAGATATATGGAATGTGTGTGTGTGTGTGTGTGTGTGTGTGTGTGTGTGTGTGGAAGAATTTTGAACAGAAATTAAAGAGAGATAAAAGAATAATGGTTCTTTTCATGGCAACTCCGCTGAATGGTTTCCTCTTTATTCCCAATAAAACGGACGGAGAAGAAGAATGAAAAAGACATCTGCAGAAAGTTAAAAGATATTTTGGGCCTTTTCATCATACGTTTTTGACGTTGGATGACAGACAGCTCTATCAATTCTCCCTGACTGAACCATTCCTGCCCCTAGTACCATCTTCGTACGGTACATGTGTGTATTCTGAAATGAACTTTTGTAATGGGGAGATCCACACAGCTGGCGAACCTGTGGGGTGATGGAGGGGGGGATGGGGTGTAACCTGAAGGAGTAGGGAGTAAAGGATAGGTCAGGAAGAACTGCTGAAGGAGAGACTGAAACATAAGGATGGTGAGATTTGGTGATAGAGGAGAGAGAGAGAGAAGAGAGAAGGGTGGATGAGAGAAGGGGTGGAAACACCCTGGAGAGTGGCAGAGGGAGTAGCAGGAAGGGTGCAATGAGCAGGGAGAGAGAGTATCAAAAACTGCAGCTGGAAGGGTACAGCGATAAAGGGAGAGTGACAGACTGTAGGAGGAAGAGTACAGCAGTGAAGGGAGGGTAGGAAAGATTGCAGGAGGAGGGTGCACAATAATCAAGGGAGAGTAACAGAAAAAAGGGTGTAAGGAGGAAGGAGGATACAGCAGTCAAAAGGAAGTAGTAGCAACGGGAGAAAGGAGGAGGAGGGAGTGCAGCAATCAAAGGGAGAGTAGCAAAGGGTGTTTTGAGTAGTAGGGTACAATAGGGAGGGAAAGGAAGGGAGGGTAAGTAAGCGTGGTTGAGGTGGTGGTGGTGGGAACAGCCCCCCTCCTCCTCCCCTCCTCCCCCCATCATTACCAGGGGGGGGGGAGGGGGTCGTCTTGAATGCCGGAGAATTTTGTGTGTTGTGTGTGTGTGTGGTTGATGACGCCCTTGTTAGCGGTGGCTTGTTGAGGTGGTTAGCTGGTGGGCCAGGGAGGATATGGGGGGGGGGGAGGAGGAGGGGCCATGGGAAACCCCCGGGGAGGGTGTGGCAGAGGAGGGAGCTTTTTTGGGGTTGTGAGGTCGACGGGAGAGGTTGTGGGAGCCTTGGAGTTTGGGATGTGAGACATGAGGAAGAGTGTCACACTTCAGCAAAAGGTTCTGTGACGCCTGAGTTGTATGTGGGCCTTGGGGAGATAATACAGCACTACTGGGGAGGTGAAGGACTTTGGGCTTCGAGTCAGTGTCTCTGGGGAGGATAATGTAAAATCTCTTGTGTTGGGAGATGTGGAAGACTAGGGATGGGGAGGCCTAAGGCTCTGTCGTTGGGACACGGGAAGGCGTTCGGCCTCCCCAGAACAGCGCAGGACCCGCGCGAATTCATGGCAAACTCGCACCCATATCACGCGGGCGGGCGAAGGGGACGCAGAAGAGGGTGGACGAGCCGTCCAGAGTGTTGGAACGAAGGACCACTTGAGGGTCTCCGACAGTAGCTGAAATCTGTCCGGTTGCAACAGGGGCTCGGGTCTGTGTCGTGGCCGCTGGAGTACGGGTCTATGTAGTGGGTGCAGCAGGTCTGTGCTGTGGACACTAGATCACGGGTCTGTGTAGTGCAGGAGGACGGGTCTGTGTAGTCTGTGTAGTCGTCCGTGGTACCTGTAGTAATACTAGCGTGTGTGGTTGTAGCAGTAACATGAAGGGAGGGGGGTGTGTGTCCGTCCTGCTCCTGCTACTCCTGCTTCTCCTGCTACTCCTGCTCCTCCTGCTGGCCACCAGCACAGGACAATAGCCGTAGTTTTAAATTATCGCGTCTTGTGTTACTGATGATCGCATCCCAGACTGAGCTGAAGACCCGTCATGGCCCCCTCAAGACAGACGCATCTTCGCCCCTGTTCCTTCCTTCCAGTGGGTCGTTTGTCGTCTGTTTCAGTCTCGCGCAAGGTCGCTAGTATATACCCCCCTCTCTCTCTCTCTCTCTCTCTCTCTCTCTCTCTCTCTCTCTCTCTCTCTCTCTCTCTCTCTCCCTTTGTCTTTCCAGGGTTACGACTGGTTTCTAAGGCGATGGGTCTCTCGTTTTGTGTGTGTGGTATGGTTTCTACTTGATCCTGTCTGGACTCTCCCTCCCTTCGTCTGCCGGCCCTTCCTATTTAGCTCCCTTTTCTTGCTTGATTATCTTTACTAATTAGAGTGTAAATCTTGGGATTTTCAGGGTGGCCAAACTGGTTTGTTTCAGATGTAGTAGTAGTTGTTGTTAGTAGGTTTTAAGCGCGTTTGGTTATACGGGGATGTCTCGTCTTCGCGTAAGTAGCACTTAATAAGTGTGTAAGTAACACTTAACAGGTGTGTAAGTAACCACGACAGTACGGTACGGACCCTTAAGGCACAACGACCCTACCCCCCAAGGGCTGAATGACCTCCGAAGGGCTGAACGACCTCGATCATCCCAAACGACCCCATTGCAACCCCAGCCATCCCTTGTAAAACGACCCCCAACAGCAGTCACTTTTTTTTTTTTATCTTACGACTCCCTCGACGACCCCAAAGAAGGGAGAGATTGTCTCCAGCTCTCCCTTCCCTCACCCTAATGCCGTGTGTGTACCTGCGATAGAGGTCGTTTCAGGGTCTTTGGCACCGTAACCTCGCCTCTAGGAGGAGGAGGAGGTCCAAGATGAAAAATCTGAGTCTCTCTCCCACACAATCATCACCTACGATGGTTGTCAATTGTCTCATATATATATATATATATATATATATATATATATATATATTCTCACTGGTAACGTTTGTAGCTGGTCTGAATGGAACAGGATACGCGCATTCGGCTCGCTAATGAAGCCGAGATGTAGCTGGGTACACGAATCTGTACCAAGAGAATACATAACCGGTTTGAGAGAAATGCTTTTAAGTATTGCTGTCTGGGATTACAGCACTTTATGCAGCGTGACACTGGCTTCATAACCTCTTCGAGGAAGAACTCTTATTTATTGTTATTTGTAGTAGGAGTAGTAGTAGTAGTAGTGGTCAGAGTTAGTTGTACTTTTCTGTGATACTGTGCAGGTTGGTTACTACTATTGCATTATTGCACCTTAGTTGGATGATGTGCAAGGCTAGGAGTATTGAGACGTTAAGAGATTAAGTTTAACACTAGAACTACGACGAGTTGATGGGAAGGGGAGACGAGGGGCTTGTTATGAGTAGTTAGGTGATGGGGCGTTTTGGAGGGGGGGAAAGGGTGCATTGGAGGAGTACGCTCTACTGAGGAGATTGAGAAAGATTGTAGGAGGTCTTGGAGGAAGATAAATGATGAGATGTATTGATTAGAATAAGAGGGAGAGAGAGAGAGAGAGAGAGAGAGAGAGAGAAAGAGAGAGAGGAGTATAGGATATTCGGGATGGCATTAAGCCCCTTAAGGAGGGGTATGGATGGAAATAGAAGAGAATGTGAGCAAGATTCTGCCAATCTCATTGTGAGAGAGAGCAATATTATTGCCTTTTGTGTGTTCGAGTCGAGTCAAAAGAAGAAATTCGTTCCTAAACTTGAAACGAACTCCCTTCTTGGCCCCGGACGGAGGAAATTGACAGATGGAAGCCACATTTAGACAGCGGACGGGTTGAGAGAAGTGGAAAGTGATGGAAGAGATGAATAGATAGTGGGACAGATAGATTGGTTGGGGTAACAACGGAAGAGAGATTGCTTTATCGATGGAACAGGGAATGCAGACGAGCCGATAGTCCGTTCCCTTAACTAGCAGTTAATTAGCTCGTAATTATTTCAGTTGCAGTCTTAGTATGGTGTCTGTGTGCAAGATAGTGGCATACCAACCCCTTTCCACAACGTCGTTAAGGTTGGAAGTCCATATCGTATAGCACATGAGGATCTAACCGTCATCTTCACACTCGGTTGATCGTATATAGCACCCTCTTGCCTCGAGATACCCCCCCCCCACGTGTTTTTCTGCACGCGTGTTGAGAAGGGTCGTTTTTACACGTAGTTCCGATAGACGTCCCGTCTTAATGGACACTCCTAGAGTGGCAGTGAGTTCTGCAGCCCCGTTTTTCATGACAGCCTTGACCAGGGTTGATGCCGCTAGGGAGGTTCCCTTCTTGATCCTGGGGGGGAATCCTTCGTCAGGACGCCTGAAGGAGATGTAGTGATGGTGGGGCTCTGGCTCGGTGTATGGCCTGCATTTCTTTTTATAAAAAAAAAACTGTGGTAGTATTTTTTTTAAATGCGTTCATAAAGGGTATTATTGATGGTGCGTTTTTGATAACGTGTCATATGACAGGGGTCTTGTCTGGCACGGGTCCTTCCTCCTTCCTCACCGTCGCTCCCAACGACCCTTCTCCATCAACGCTCGTTACGACCACGCGTCTCTACCACCAACACACCATCAGCTACAACCACCGTCCGTCTCCAACATCGCCATCAGCTACAACCACGCATCTCCAACATCGACAACAATCACGCTGTCTCCATCACCAGCCAATGGTCACCAACAACCTTCCCCAACACAAACGCCTGGTGGTGAGGGGTCGGTCGGTCGGTCGGTCTTCTATCCCCACAGCCCGGGCTGGGCCCAGAAGGATACTGGGAAGAGATTGCATTAGATTCGTAGGATATACATAGAAGATCCTCGTGGGGTGCTTGCAGGATATTTACACTTATCCTGCAAGATGACCACACCCTCGTCTCTTGCTTGCAGGATTTCGAAGAAGATGCAGACCACATCCCCCACAATGTGACTGCAATGTCCTTAAAGGATAATCACAATATGAGAGGATTCCATCCAGATTTTTAATAGGATAGTTACAAAATCTTCTTTCTGAAATATACGATTACAGGTTCATTAAAACTTACATTTGTAATGCACAAGTTACAGGACTTGGCCCGTTTACAGGTCACAAGGACTTGTAATAAGGTACACTAAACTTCAAGAGAAATATTGAGTGATAAATAGATTAAGGCCTTTGGCAAATAGTTTCATTTGAAATATTACGGGAAATGGGATAGTTGAACGAAACTCAATGGAAAATGTTATATTTAAAGTGCGAGTGTTTATATAAAGGATTATTTCGGGTCCATTTTGTCTCTGTTTAAAAACTTTAAAGTGTTAAGGACGGCAGATTTTGCGGACCAGATATACAACAACAGGCGCAACAGACAAGTCCTTCAGGCAGAATAGGACATGAGTTGTGGCGAACAGGATTGCTTGTAAACACCAAAGTACGACCCCTGAGCACGACGGTACGACCCCTGGAGCGTGACGATCTGGCCTTTGACCTGACCCCGTAAAGGGGGGGAGGGGGTGGTGGTCAGTTCATGGGGGCGAGTCCATACTGTACGTCCGCTTTCGAGTCGTACCTCTGCGTCCAGTGGTCGTACCGCCTTGCTCAAGGGCAGTGTGCCGAAGAGCTACCATGATGAGGTTTTGGAAAAGAGAAAATGGAGAGAATAACTCGTGCATGTCTGGGGGGTTGGGGGGATTTGGTAGGGGGAAGTGGATGGGGGGTGGTGGTTCGTAGTGTTGCCAGCGAGTGAAAAATTAATAGATGAACGAAACGCCATTTTTGGGCAGTTCGTTTCGAAGGTTGTATGTGAAGAATATTATTCCAGTCACCAGTTGTTGTTTTTTAAACACAGGCTTCTTAGGAAAAAAAAAAAAAGAAAATATCTAAGAGACGTCATCCGTGCGTGTGTGTGTGTTAGTATTTTGTTAAGATTGGTAGATAAACGCGAGGAAATGTACCATTTGGCAACAGCGCTTCCCATCCGCCATGAGCGTTTGTGATTGTCGAGACGAAAGGCTTTTAATCTCTTGTTTTGACCTTATCCCCTATCTCGGCGGGGATCTCTCTCTTCCTGACGCCTTCACATGATTTATATCCTTTATTTTAAGACATTTTTCACGGCTTTTTTCCCTTGAAATAACGTCAATTTTAGTTTGATTCACAGAAGAACGCGATCATAGACGCCGAAACCCTCCCCTGGCGCCGTCTATAGGCGGGACGGATCGTAGGGCGTTATAACAAGTGACGATCGGGAGGGGAAAGCTGTCAAGTAGGGGTGTCAATCCCCCTCGCCAGAGGACACGATAAACAATCGGATCGTCTTACAGATGAGAGATACTGTTTTCGCCTCACAGCTGCTGCAGGTGTGGAGGGAGCTCTGATTCCATCCAGGGTAAATCCAATTTTTTTTCTTCATTTCCGACAAATGGTAGCAAATGGTAGTGACATTTTTGCGCGCGGTCGGGTCTCTCATTCATTACTATAACTTTGGCACATATTAGATGTATGTATAGTATAGAAAAGGATTGTTTTATGATGGTATTAGGTGGACGAGTCAGCCTTTTTCGTTCAAGTCTTCATCACTGGGTATGCGACGGTACGATCCTTTTGCACGACGGTACGATGTCCGTACGCGACGGTACGACCCTAGCGCTCGACGTTACGATCATTGTACACGGTGGCACAACCCTTCAATGCGACAGGATGAGCCTTGGGTATGTTGGTCTGGCCTTTTTGACCAGATCCACAAAGGTCAGGTCAAAGGTCAGGTTGCTTCGAAATGCTAACTAGACCAACTCCCGTACGTCAGGAGCCAAGACTGGGCGGGATCCTTAGGTTTTTAGAGCAACGGCTGAGTTTGGCTGACAGATTAGTTACGTGACGCTCGACGAATCGCTATAGGCGGGGTGCGGAGGGATCTTGGGGAGTTGGGGCGGAGGATGGGGGGGAGAAGATCTCTTGAAGTGTGAAATTAGCAAAAAAGATGTTAGATGAAATGCACCAGAAATAAGCTTGAGGGACAAGACACTAAACGCTTTAGAACCCATGAGAACTATCCTCTCTCTCTCTCTCTCTCTCTCTCTCTCTACCTATCTACCTACCTAACTGCCTACCTAGCCCTGTCTAGCCTCCCTCGTTGTCTCCTAACTAGCCAATTAAAAAAGAGAATGAGTAGTTGGTGGGGCACCCGTCTCGTGGAGACAGATATTGAGGCATAATTCTGTGTGTGGAGAGAGAGAAAGAGAGAGAGAAAGGTTCTCTGTAATATTCCTGTAGTGTGTGTGTGTGTGTGTGTGTGACTGTCCGTAGCATCCTAACACGGTCATTCACGGCTGAAAAACTTCTTCATAACAGACGCAGTCAGCGTGGCTGAACAGCACAGTGGAACGGAAAAGTTGGCTGACTCTGTTCCTCACAGTTCATAGAACAGCTGCTGAACATGAAACAAGGCATTACAGACCCCTTGTTCTGTTGCACAACAAGGCATTACAAACCCCTCGTTCTGTACTGCAACAAGGCATTACAGACCACTTATTCTGTGGTGTGAGAAACATGGAGAGGGAAGAAGAGGTAGGGAGAGAGAGAGAGAGAGGTGGAGAGAGACCACCCCTTCCCCACTCCTCTCCCTCAAGGTTCTTCCACCTGCAGATCCACTTCAGGATGGACGGGTGGAGATGGTGGTGATGGAGAGAGCCTCGTTACCTCTCCACACTGTCACATAAACTCCGGTGGGTGCTGGGGGAGGGGCGGGGGTCTGGTGCAGGACCACCCCCTCCCCCAGGGCAGGCTGGGAGGCCTGGTGCAGGAGGGGCCCCCTGGGGGAGGCTAGGGCCTCTGGTGCGTGGGGCCTCCCAGGGGAGGCTAAGGTCTGCAGGAGGGGGAGACTGGGGTATGGCTGGGGTCTGGTGCAAGGGGTTCCTTGGGAGAGGTTAGGATCTGGAGGAGAGGGTCCTGGGGAGTCTGGGGTCTAGAGAAGGCGGCAAAGGGGAATAGGAGAAGAAGAGGAAGAAGAAGATGGTGAAGAAGAATGAGAGAGAAAGAGAGAGAGAGAGAGAGAGAGAGGTATAACAGTTACTAAGGACAGTGTTTTTGAGTTTCCTCTCTTGGCACCTAGAGGCTACGAGACGCTCTGAAAAATATTTTTTTTTTTTGTTACCAGGGAACGGCCACGACCAGCAGCAGCAGCAGTGGTGGTCGTCGTCGTCGTAGGTCGTCACTGGCCTACGTGCATAGTGCCCTTAAGTCGTCGTGGTCGTAATTTTATTTCCCCCCCCCAAGTCGTACTCTTGGGAGTTGGTCGACTGGTTCCTCTCACCGGGTCGTCTGGCCGTACTCAGGCTGGTAGTTTTTTTTACACTACCTGAGTCGTCTCTCTTTTTACGACCTGGGTCTTCGTCTCGTTCTGGTTATATAATAGGTTGTGGTTATCTTATACTCTCTTGGATGTAATGGAGTCTTGTCTTCCCATATATCTTAGAGTGATCATGTTATCTTGTAGTGGCTCGAGGACATTAATATCTTGCGTTAGTGTTATCTTGTCGTGGGTCTCGTGGTTGTATTGACGGATGCAAATGAGTCTCATGCATAGATTAATGGGGAATATATTATCCTTAAACGTAATTACCATACGATTGGCGGGTCACATGTTATCAGACAACGCGCAAATGTTTTATCGTTTTGTGTTCAGGGGAGTGTTTGTATCGTAATGGCGAGGTTATCTCTCACCACACTCGAGAGAGGGGTTATCTTGGCCTCTGTACTCTGGTGGGGTGTAGCAGAGGTGATAACCCCAACCCCCACCCCCCCGAGACCTACGTTAACCTAGAGGATGGGGGGGGGAAGGATTGGTGGGGTGTGGGGGTTGGATCTGGGAGTTGAAAGAGGACTGGGTTCTGTTCGGGTCTTATAGGTCGGGTAACTAGTACCCAGTTTGTGTGTGTGTGTGTGTGTGGTAGAGTGTTTGTGGTAGTTTATGGTCTCGTAGCTTCGAAGCAGATGGTTGTAGATGGTGACAGCGTAGGCCTGGGGTTGTAGATGATGGTTCGTGGTTGTGGATTAGATAATTTACGAATGGGGTAGGAGGGCGGGGTGCATAGGGGCCCTTGAGATGGGCAAGATGGAAAGGCAGAGGAACAGGCCCGACTAAATGGAAGGGGTCATTAGTTAATGGCACGGCAGTAGTGTTGGGGGAAGTGGTGGGGGAAGGGGAGGGAGGGGGGAGGGGAGGTTTTATCTCGTGTTGGTGATGGTGGTGGAGTTGCTAGAACTACAGAGCTAGTTGGGTGGACTGAAATGTGGAGATGGAAGAGGGGTGGAGGAATATTGTACCTCGTGATTTTCAATTGTATTTTTTTCTTGGATTAAGCAGTTTATTCCGATGGTGAGAATGCACCATTATATACACAAAACATGTAGTTATCTTTTTAATGTAATCCAGAAATCCAGTTTACAGAGACCCGAGAGAGGTTAAGCGTCTTAAATTTAACTTAAAACCCATATTTTTATTACCTGGTAGGCCGTAGGGAAAGCTTATAAAATTCATAGGAATCAAACCACTCGGATGAATACGATAATTTGGGTAATTTGAGGAAAAACGCGGATTTAATACCTGACGCAATTAAATGCAAAAAGTATGAAATTAGTGTGTGGCCCGGATAGGGAAATTGCCAATTACTTTCCAAAACTCATTTTTCAAGAAATTTGAATTAGGAGGCGAGCCAGGCGTCTGGTCATGGGACCTCTAATACTTTGATGACAACTTTCGTGACAGAGTCATGGTGTCACCTCTGCCAACACCGCCATGTCACCTACCCAGCAATATTTGTCTTCGGCAGGAGGTGTGTGTGTGTGTGTGTGTGTGTGTGTCTGGAACGTAAATAGCCGGAACTGTGCTAGATGTGGAAAGTGGTTTAGAGGGAAGACCAAGCAGAGGGGTACTGGGCCACGTCTGTTATGTCCGCTTTAGGAGAGATTTGCTTAATTGCTCTCTTTTAACCGAACCCCACTTCCTGTATCCTGGGGCCAAGACGACATTACAGTCACCAGACGGGCTTGAGTGTATCGAGTTACAGGAGTGATAGGCGAGTGCAGGTCAAGTTACAGGGGTGGACAGAGGTCCCCTTGTATGCAGAACGTACTGTAGTGTCAACCACATTAAAAGTGATGCCTTGGAGTCACAGCTGTACTACTAGAATAGTTAAGATGCCCCTGACATGCATAGTGAAGATGGGATGTTTTTCTCTCTCTCAGTACTGTTGGACTTCTCACTAATCCTACCTGATTTTAGGGTAGCGCCGTGTACATCACGAACACGAGGGTACTGCCTTTAGGTCTGCAGGCTCTGTGACCTTTGGCCTTACCCCTTAAGGGTTTGCTGAACAAGGAGAGAAGGAGGGAGTATATTACAACGGTCAGTCCTCGAATGGTTGGTCTCCACACAGAAGGTATAGGAAGCAGCTTACATAGACGGGTCATAGGAGGGCTTGCAATATGTGTGTATATGACGAGGAAGAACCATACAAGCAGTTGATAATGTAATTTCTGCTCCACACCATAGTTGTAAGTAATATTATCGAATAAACCAGTTTGTTCAAATGTTTTTTTTTTGGGAATTTGAAGTAGATTTAGGAGACGCATTGACTTCCAGGCTAAATTATCTGTTGTAAGTGTTGGCGTGTGTGTGTGTGTGTGTGTGTGTGTATGTATGTGCTTGTTAGTGTCATCATCTTGGCCGAGCCCAGAGCCACCCAACACTCCATCTTCTTCTTCCCCACAATACCAGGGACCAGGAGATGGTTCACACACACACACACACGCACATACACTTCCCTTGACGTGAACAGCCTTGTCAAACGATCCTCGTTCGTTGTTTAATTACGCACCAGCCGAATTGGAAAGTAAGAATTCGCTTACAGGAACAGTTCAACTGATCGGAGGATCAACAACTGGGAGAAAAATACAGTCTGTATTCCTGTATTATGTATCCGTGTGTTTTCTGTATTCAGGTGGTTATTGTCTAGTTGTTTGTGTATTGGCATTTTTTTAGCATTATATTACGGAGTCAAGGACAGGGGTATGTTATTCACGAACGAATTTACACGAGTCAAGGACGAAATGCATTATTCACGGACGTGGTACGGGAATCAAGGACCAAATGGAGTATTCACGTACGAGACGCAGGAGTCACGGGCGGGCAAAGTAAAGACTTGTGACATTTTAGTTGTTTTAGAAAGTTTTTCGGCTTCCAAGAAGCTGAGTGTGTGTATGTGTGTGTGTGAATGGTAAGTGCATCAGGGTTGAGTGCGTGGGTGGAGGTGGGGGGCGTGTTGTGTGTGTGGGGTGAGGGAGACCGGGGCGCTTCTGGCTTGGGAGGCGGGGTGCTTGTAGTGCGATGTGGAGGGGACAACAAACTTGGCCGCCACACGGCCCCAGGTCAGTGCAGGTGAGGGGCGGGTGAGAGGGGCCGGGGGGGGGAGGGAGGGGGGCGTTGAGGGGGGGGGGGTGTTCGTCGAAGTTGGTGAGGGCAGGTTAGGGTTGGCGCCTTAATTAAGACGAAGTTAGACTCTGGTCAACCCGGGGTGTGGAAGTTGTAGGTGAGGAGGCGCCCCCCACCCCCTCCCTCTCCACTCTCCCTCCCCATCAGGCCCCGCTGAGGACACTGAGGGAGAGAGAGAGAGAGGGAGAGGAGTTGGTGGACACGCTGAGGTGGCGAGGCTGACTTGACTCGCTGCTAGCCAGGCGAAGGGTATGGGGTTAGGTGTGTGTGTGTGTTGGTGAGCATCTGGTGACAGAGGGAGGGGGTAGTGTTGTTGGAGACAGCTGAGGATGGGATAGTGTTGGTGACAGGTTGGGGACAGAGAGGGAGATAGTGTTGGTGAAGGTAAGGTAAGGTCCCAGACCCAGCTGTGGGGGTAGAAGAAGACCTCCCAGACCCTCGTAATATATACGTGAGGTAAGATTTATGCAGTAAGATTAAAACTAAGGAAGCCTGAGCTGCCAGACGGTGCAAAGAGCGAAACATTAAGCCGGGACTCGGGGCGAGACGTGTGTGATTGTTAGCAAAAGACACCACTGTTTATTTGGACATATCTCAAGTCAGCCAGGAGGTTGTGAACTGGGGGCTTTGTGGTGCGTCCCTGTGTTTGTGGTACACGTCTCTTGTGGTGGACCAGAGTCGGTTGTGGTTTGCGAGAGGCAGATGTGGAGGACAGTGGCAGGAACCCGTGCAGGTGTGGAGGGCAGTGTCAGGAACCCGTGCAGGTGTGGAGGGCAGTGGGAGACACCTGTGTGGAGGAGACCACGTCTACGCCATTATAAAAGGACAGATGCTAGGAGACCTTGAAGCTGGACGGAGCCACAGATGTCGTGGAGTAGTTGTTGACGTTGGCCAGCGGTCAGGTCAGCTGTGGTGGGGGAGGTGGAGGTGGTGGAGCAGGACGGGGAGGAGGCGGTACTAGTCAGATGTGTAGCCGGAGGATTGATTGATCAAGCGCTCACTGAAGGCATGAGGGCAAGGCATCAATCGAGCGCTTGCAGACAAGCAAGGAAGCAGAGGGAAACGGGAGCCACGGACGTACGCGAAGAGAAATCTTCAGGTACGCGAGAGAGGAGGGAGTCAAGCAAGCAAGCAAGCAAGCAAGCAAGCAGGGACGCGGGCAAGCAGAGGGTACGAACCCAGTGCTTCCACACACACACACACATGTCGTACCCAGCGGGAGCAGTTGGGGCCAGAGGTCGTCAGCGAGTCGTACCCACGGACGGACCTGGTGCTCACGGGAGTGGGGTGGGGGGGTTAGGGGAGGGTCGTCGGGGGCTCTCTCTCTCTCTCTCTCTCTCTCTCTCTCTCTCTCTCTCTCTCTCTCTCTCTCTCTCTCTCTTTGGTGATCAGTGAGAGGAGGGGGAGGGGGAAGGTGAGAGGGAGGGTCTTGCAGAGCACCATCTGGCACGTCCGCCGCCGCTGCCACCACCAGCTGCACGGTTCGCACACACACACACCAGCTGTGAACGGACGTACGGACACGCACACGGACTGGGTTGTGGAAGGGATGGCGGGGGGGGGGGGAGGGGCGGGCTAAGTGTCCGTCCGTCTGGAGGTGCGGACGGGGTAAATACAACTTGGAATC
>JAYMFT010027122.1:0-30833 GCA_038088735.1 Panulirus argus
TTTTAGAAGTGGTAGAGGATGCATGGATCAGGTGTTTGCTTTGAAGAATGTATGTGAGAAATACTTAGAAAAACAGACGGATTTGTATGTGGCATTTACGGATCTGGAGAAGGCATATGATAGGGTTGATAGAAAGGCTTTGTGGAAGGTTTAAGAATATATGGTGTGGGAGGTAAGCTACTAGAAGCAGCGAGTAGTTTTTATCAAGGCATGTGTACGAGTAGGAAAGGAGGATAGTGATTGGTTCCCAGTGAAGGTCGGTCTGTGGCAGGGGTGTCTGATGTCCCCATGGTTGTTTGATTTGTTTGTGGATGGGGTGGTTAGGGAGGTATATGCAAGAGTTTTGGAGAGAGTGCCAAGTATGCACTCTGTTGGTGATAAGTGGGCTTGGGAAGTGAGTCAGTTGTTGTTTCCCGATGATACAGCACTGGTGGCTGATTCGAGTGAGAAATTGCAGAAGTTGGTGACTGAGTTTGGAAAGATGTGAAAGGAGAAAGCTGAGAGTAGAAGTAAATATGAGCAAGGTTATTAGGTTCAGTAGGGTTGAGGGACAAGTTAGTAGGGATGTGAGTTTGAATGGAGAAAATTTGGAGGAAGTGAAGTGTTTTAGATATCTGGGAGTGAACTTGGCAGCGATTGGAACCATGGAAGCAGAAATGAGTCTTAGGGTGGGGGAGCGGGCAAAGGTTCTGAGAGCGATGAAGAATGTTTGGAAAGAGAGAACATTATCTTGGAAAGCAAAAATGATTGTTTGAAGGAATAGTAGGTCCAGCAATATTATATGGTTGCGAGGCATGGGCTATTGATAGAGTTGCATGGAGGAGGATGGATATGTTGGAAATGAAATGTTCAAGGACAATATGTGGTGTGAGATGGTTTGATCAAGTAAGTAACGTAAGGGTAAGAGAGATGTGTGGTAATAGAAAGAGTGTGGTGGAGAGAGCAGAAGAGGGTGTGTTGAAATGGTTTGGACATATGGAATGAATGAGTGAGGAAAGTTTGACAAAGAGGATATATGTGTTGGAGGTGGAGGGAACAAGGAAAAGCGGGAGACTGAATTGGAGGTGGAGGAATGGAGTGAGAAGGATTTTGAGTGGTCAGGGCCTGAACACGCAGAAGGGTGAAAGGCATGAACTGAATAGAGCGAAATGGAATGATATGGTATAATGGGGTTGACATGTTGTCAATGGACTGAACTACAGCATGTGAAACATCTAGGGTAAACCATGGAAAGGTCTGTGGGGTATGGATGTGGATAGGGAGCTGTGGTTTTGGTGTATTACACATGACAGCCAGAGACTGAATGTGAGCAAATGTCGTCTTTTTTCGTCTGTTTCCTGGCACTACATCGCTGACGTAGGGGGTGGTGATGCTATTTCCTGTGGGGTGGGGTTGTGCCAGGAATGGATGGAGGTGAGCAAAAGAGAGAGAGAGAGAGAGAGAGAGAGAGAGAGAGAGAGTCGGGGCCATAAAGTGCCAACTAGCACATGCCTGCCTTATAGGTTGTGACCTTATGAAATTACACCTAATGATCACGTGCCCCCACAACTGCTATGCCCAAGAGCCGTAGGCAGCACCCACCAGGTGTGTAGCATCTCTTACACACCTGTTATGGATGGGTGTTTGGCATGTTGTAGCGCCTGTCACCGACTTCGACCCATGTGTGTGTGTGTGTGTGTGTGTGTGTGTGTGTGTGTGTGTGTGTGTGTGGCACACCTCAACCTCTGCTATGGGCCCGGGACAGGTGTGTGTGTGTGAGGCTTGCTTTAACATTTGCCACCCATCGTGCACCAGTGTGTGGCGTGCCTCAACATCTGTCACCCACAGTGGACAGGTGTTTGATGTTCTGTGTCATCATATAGTTCCCGACTGTGAAAATGTATGTGGCTTACCTCAGGATATGCAACTGACCCTGGACATATGTGTCACGTGCCTGAACATTTGTGTCCAGCCTTGGACAGGTGTATGGCTTTTGTCTTACATCTACCACTCACTTTGAAAAGCACTGAGGGATGTTTCAACATCTGTCACCCAAACTGGGCAGGTGTATTGATGTCCTCTATCACAATCTACTTATCCCAGATAGGTGTGTGGCACGCCTCAAGATGTCGTCCCGACTTGACAGGTGTGTAGCGAGCATGAGCATCTGTCACCTGTCTTGGACATGGCGTGTGGTGTGCTTCAACATCTGTCACCATCCCATGAGAGGTGTGCAGCATGCCTCAACATCTGCCACTTACCCTAGATAGCTGTCACCTTAATGTACAGGTGTGTGGGCATGCCTCATCCTATTTGACCGCCCCTGAACAGATGTGTGTGAGGCATGCACTGTGACACCTAGACTCAACACATGTGCGGTGTGTCTCAACACCTGTTGTGTATATATTACTTGCTTAGCATCGAAGAGGAACTGTGGCAGGAAATGTAGAATGGCCAGGGACGACATGTGCCTCCCAACACCTCTCATGACCGTGTGTGTGACAGATGGCAAAGCATATGCCATGTGCGCATGACCATTGTGGGACAGATGATAGCACCGGTGATTCAGGGGATCTGAACAAGTGGAATTTTCATGAATAAACGACCATCATACGATTCCATATGCTTGCCTTGAGTCCTATACTTGTGGGTGGGAACACATGCAGACAGCTTACAAGAACAGTAGCTAAATTAATTGAAAATCTTTGAATTTCTCTTTAATTATCATTTTTTCAAGCACTTTGAGTTTCATAGTTTCCTCTCTGACCACATACTGGTATTATCCTTTTGTACATTACTATATTTCAATATTGCTTTGACTTAAACTACCTCCAAAGTCTTTGAATTTCTCAAATCTCTTTCTTAAGCAACCTAAATTTCAATTTTTTCTATAGGTATCTGCATAGTTTTTACAAAGTGAGATCTACTTGTGATATCCTTTCCTATGTCATCTATCAAATGAAAAGTTTGGGGTAGGGTGGGGGATAATTTGCTCCGAATCATTGAGAATGGAGAATGTGAGGGCTTGAATCCCTCCACTATCTGTATGGATGGAATTCAACCACTCCCTATGGTAAACATTGAAGTCCTCAAGGTAGAGGATCTCAGCTTGTGGGTGAGAAGATGTCACAGTCTCATGACAGGAGTTTAGATAGCCAAAGAAGGATAAAAATTTCATAGAATTAGGAGAACAGCAGGCAAAACATAACATCAAAGTTTGGGGATGGCCGATGGCCACACAAGAATCATGTGACGCACCAGCTTGCTGAGTATTGTGTGGACTAGCTGATGGAGGGGGCACACAAGCAGCCAGCTCTTGGGAGCAAAAACCACAGTAATACTTATAAAAGAGGGAAAGTGAACCAGCATTGCAGTGTAGGGAAAGGGGGTCAAGTTTGGAAATTAGCCTAGGACAGTTTATAGGTCAGACCACTCTCACTTAACTCTGTTAAGTAAGGATACAGAGCTGGAACCACCCCAAATGTATGAGCAGTACTCCATACAAGGACAAATCAATCCCCTGTATAAACAGAGCAACTGCTCAGAAGAGGAAGTTTCGACATCTAAATAGGACACCCAGTTTCATTGAGGCAGACTTAGCTATTCCTATAATGTTTAAGAGTCTTGTTCAGATGCTGAAGATTCTTCTTTTCTGAGCAGTTATTCTAGCAGTGAAAGGGAGAGATTTTTTTATTTTAAGAAATACTGCTATCACTTCTGGGATGAATCTAGATTAAATTGGATGAACTGAGATTAAATTATTTACTTGAGAGAGTCATTTATAAAGCAGTCAATTTTAACTCGTATAACTTGACTTTAAAACCTTACCCACTTTCCCTCCTCTAAACTTTGTTCTATATTTAGAGTACAGATATTACTTTGGCATCTGTTCATAAGAGCTGGCTATTAGTGCACCTTTGCTTTAACTACACAAGTCATTGCACCAAACAGTTACTGTGTTGTCATTAGCAACATGAGGATAAGCCAATGTGAATTCTTGTTTCTTGCCTCTACTGCTAAGTTTGGGAACTTTTTACTTTCTCATGTTTTTATCAACAACTACAGCCAGCAAATGGTTAGCTGTCTACTTCTTACCGTATCTTGGACTATATTTTTAGTAATTCAAGATTTAGTCCTGATGAGGACTTCTCTCTGCAACTGAAGCCATTGTCATAAAGTCCAGAACAGTTGGATTGTAGAAAAGAATATATTGGATACCGAAAGGACTATATATCATTGGCTTGAAATACATGTGCTGTGTCTGTTTATATATGTAAAGAACCTAAAATGAACATGAGGCAGAAGCTTCCTGTAAGTTTAGAAATACAAAATCAATTGCTCACCTCAACAGCAATTCCTAGTTTTGAAAGTGCCATTCTTGCATATTCTGGGAAGTTTTGGCATTTTGCTGCTATGCGGCCAACATGAGCTATATCAGAAACATCTCTTAACTTGTCCTTCAGCACCAACTGAAGCAGTGCACGCCAGTATAATGGTTCAATCCCACTCTGGAATAGGAATTAAGGATGCTAATAACTATAATCAACTAATATCTGTAACAATCTGTTTCCACACATACTCCCTCACTCTGTACTTGCATCATCCTTTCACTGTTGTACTCAGTCCCACCGATATCATTCAATATATCTGTTTGAACATTCAGTTTGCATCAACTTTCTCTCTACTTCCACAACAATAAAGCACATCTCTTACTTCTCTGAGAGATATGAAATTCTTAAGCTTCTATCTTCTCTTCAAACTACATCTCTGCTCCTTTCACTTTGTTATTATACTGCTATAGACTTTAATTTCTCTTACATGCAAGGACTGATTGCATTGTTCCTTAGCAACCTTGATAAAGCTGACATTTCACTTTCTTTTATCCTTTCACCACTCCAAATCTCTAGTGAGTACCTGCTTGTGCTGTTCTCTTAGATATGGAAGAATCTATTCCATTATCCTTACTGAATGTTGTAGGTACTTGCAAGTAATTGCTACATCCTCCCCTGCCTTTATTACTCCATTTAATCCTTTCGCCAGTTCCCCTATTATCATTAAATATATAGCAATTCTCTAGTATAACCACTTATATGATTCTTTATTCTACACTAATCAAGATCTCCTCCATTTCCCCATCAGTAACAACATCAACCAATCATGATATAATGCATGCTAGTTTTATCTTTAATTCTAAATCATTCATTATATCACCAGCTACTTGAGGACAATGTTGAATTCTTTTGGTAACAAATCTGAACCATTCCGTTCAACTTTCTTCATCCACTATATTTTGCATAAAGCAAAATCCATTCTTATCCAGAGCATCATAAGTTTTTACTTGATCAAAAAGTGATGCATATTCAATGTATTTCCTTCTCCAACCATTTCTCAATTAATATCATGCTGAAGATATTACCCACACAATTATTTCCTTCCAGGTCATCTCTTCCTTCATTGCCTATAAAAACTTTTTAATTCTCTGAGTCAACATCAAGCTATACACCTTACTGATACTCTTTCTTTCCTATCTTAGTCTTTTGAATTATTTTAGATTATTCTTTAACCATGTGACTGTAATTGATGGTCTTATAAGTGAGCTTAACCCTTTGGGTCAACTATCAAATTTCAGAGGGCCAACTGAAATGAGCCACATTCTGTCAAAAAATTAAAGTGTGTAAAAGCAATAGCCTTGTTACTTTACTGATTGTTAGGATCCAAAGCATGTGGCATAAGGTACACACCATAGCTTAGTTCTTCAAGAGAAAAAGGAAGTATCATAATAGGTAGTCACTGAGTGATGAGTCTCAACATCTCAAAATTGTGAACACAATTGAGTCTTACTACTTTGCACTTCAGTACACTGTGTATCAAAATTTGGGATAATTCACTAATGATGGCCAAAAGTAGATTTCAAAATTAATAAGGCGAAACAAATTAAATATATGATTAAAGGAAGTGTTACTCTACTGGATCAGCTCTGCCCATGTGTGTTACCTTAAGGGTCAAGAAGAAAACCAGATACAATTTGTACTGTTCCATCATAAACACTTCCCCTTTTGTTGTAAATTTTGTAATGCAACCTAAGCATTTAAACTCAACTAGGTCTTGTAATGTAAAATATAGGTCGCAGAAAAGTTACTAAAATCTCCCAGAACAACATAATTTCAAACATTTCTGTGGAAGTTATAGATAATGATAATTTGTTGGGAAGGATTACTTGAAGCAAATTCAAAATATTCCCAAAACTCTACTGGTGGATATTAAGAGCATTACAAATTTACACATATTCGTGGCAGCTTATAAGGAATGGGGAGAAAGAGAGCTTTACAAAGTTCAAGGTATCATAATGGGATTGTTTATAAGGTTCGTGAAACGGTGAGACTCTACTGTAAGTAGAAGAAACCCAGAAACCAAAACTTATGTGAATGCTTTTAATTTGAGATTTTAAGCTAACAAAGCACATCTGGTTCTATAAAGCTCTAATTTGCTAGTATCTTATCTCACGATATCAAAGGACCCTCCCCCCAATGGAAGCTTCCACGTAAGAGTACTGCCACAGCAGTAGTTGGCAGAGCACCCAGCTTGAAAATCCACCCAGACTACTGATGCATAGCAACTACCAAACATTGAAAACAAATTGAAAGATGGTTTCTTAGAGTGTGATTGAATTTTCAACCTAGAAGCTTAATGTTTTTTTTTCTATAACTAATTTTCCTGTTATCATACAGTAAAGTGAAAAATTTCTTGACTTAGATAAATTAAAAAAAATATCTTAACATTACTTCTGCCCAAGATCTATATTGATACAATTAATGTAGATGGTTAAAAGTTCTTACAGTCTCCTAAAACACGTCAGCACTGCCTTGGTACATGCTGAGTCCTTCTTTTATAATTTTTCCATATTGTCTCAATGAATCTCTAGGTTATCTCTCCTTAATATTTCCACAATGTCAGCACCTCTTCCCAAACACACAAACCAAGAATCCCAACATATTACCAATATTTACAAGATACTTCTCCACTTCTTAAACCCAGAGACGTTGCCTAATAGATTTTCATATCCTCAATAACATTCTAATTCCAAAAATGGTGACATCATCACTTGACCAATCTTTAAATACATTATAAGGGCTCCTCCAAGATATGTTAACACTCCTCCTCCATATCTTTACCAGTCCTTTGAATACATCATACACTTCAACATCAGAGCTCCAGTAACTGAAAATCTCCAAAACTCCTCCTTACAATTTTTCAACACTTATCTATTTCTCATTAACATATCAAATCCTCTCAGAGCTTGATTATGCAAGTATAAAGCTTCTAAGGCACTGTGCTACATCACTAACTTTTTTACATTACTAAGTACCAAAAATATATCAATACAGTGGTATCCTAATGTGTACAGAAGTAATGTGTGTTTACATACCCATAATTATGATTATACACCCTCTTTTGTAGCTGTCTTTGTTTTGAAATGACCAGGTATTTCTTGTAAGAACTTGAAATGAAAACTGAATGACATATACATATTATTCAATATTTGTTAACCAAACCTTTTAGTTTTCCTTAATACCTCCTTGCCCTTCCTCCCTTAATGATGTAACATTATATTTACTGTTACTTGAGTTTATACTTCACAAAAACATGCTCTTCCTGTAAGTAATTATAACACAAAAAAATGTAGTTTGCAGGTAACTGTGGAAGCAGCTTTCACCAACACAGGTTAATGATGCATGGTCACAGATACTTAATACCAAAAAGATATTATTCTAGATACCTAATTCCAAATAGGGTATTTAACAAAGAATTATCCACATCTTAACAGTAAAACTTAAAAATGAAGTACTGCATTGAAAACATTATTGGAATAAGCCGTTTCTTAGCTGCACATTTATTGCCAGTTATTTTATGTGAATTTTACAAAAACCACCCTGAAAATCCTTTAGGATATTATTTTCATTGCTGTTACATACATTTGCATTTTGTGTACCAGGTTTTCAGTTTTTTCAGCAAATCCCAACTGCTCTGTGAATTCAACATAGGGAATCATTTATCTTAACCAAACTATCAAACCAAATAATGATTAAAACAGCCCTATTCATCCTTTAGAGGTACAATATGTAGATGCTCAAACCTGACAGTCAACATTAGATTATGCCTTACCAACCAAGTACTATATAATATTTCATGCCATCAGTATCAAAGTAACATTTGAATGAGTCACCTAGCATCATGTTTTCATTTCCTAACCGTATGCAATTGTGTAAGTATATCATGTAATTGTTGGAGTCCTCAAAAAATATCAGCTAAGACTCAGCTGACAAATGCCAATAGTTCCAGTCCTATGTAACTGCACTGAATGTTACTGCACTTAAAATAAACTTTCAACTCTTTTAGATGAAGAGTTTGTGTATACTAATGGTGAATCTAAGCTCATATAATAAACTTTTTCCTTGTGAGATGTTGGCAAGCTTTAGTTCATGCAGGTGTGATCCTGTCTTTAGGTACAAATGGTGGGGATTAACCACAAGGTATTACTGGGATCTGCTGTATCACTTAGTAAGGACATCTGCAGAAAGAAATAGCTTTTCAGGAGTTCAGAAGATTTTTCTTCCAACAGGCATGAGCAAATGAGCAATGAATTTGAGAAGGCCTTGTATCTTTTAGGATAATACAGTATTCATGCACAAACCTAATAATATACCATGGTTTGCCCAATATATATGCTGAAAGGCAAGTTCACTTTGGATGACCCACTGCTCACAGTCCCCATTGCCATATCATAAACCCAAAGCCATGAACTAATATGTCATTCACTAGAACTTGTACCCCACTCAACTTTCACCAAAGATGGACCCCTTCAGGCTGATGTCCTTGTTTCTTCTGCCGCAAAATTTGTGAAACTGTCCCTTGTACTTTTGTTCCACTCTTTTCTTAAGTTTATATTACTGATGTTGGGGAAGAACAGTGGATGGATCTGTTTCTTCTGTTTATAGTCATTTACATTCAACATGAGCCACTCTGTTTTTCGTAAGGATTTGTTTTATCTTCAAAATTTTCTTCTTGTTTTTGTTTGATATACAGTAAGTTTCATTATATACAGTAAGTTTCATTAAATTTGTTTTTACTGCATTGCCATCCTGAGTGTTACATTGGGGTCTACTTCATTTCCTCACATGATGCCAGATACTTTGTAAAGCTATGGTCTCTGGGTATGACTACAGTGCCGTGTGCTGACTAGCCAGTTATCTGTCACAACTAAAACAGCACTACACTTTTTGCCCAATTCTATATATTATCATTTTATAGCCAATAGTCATCCAAGAACAAATTTACTAACAAGAAAGTCGTTTTCTGCATATAACAACATTAAAATCCTGTTCCTCTGATTGTTTTCTTGTACAACCCTTTTACGTGGGTTTTGTGGTTTCTCCTAATATTTGCTATGTGCATTGTGTTTTAGGAATTCTAACAGGCACCATTTCCTTAGGCACTGTTTATCCCTTTTTTTTTTTTTTTTAGTAAAAGAGTTCCTCCATCCTTCATTTCGGCATTCTTCCTCTTTCCTTGCTCAATGGACAAATCCTGTTCTGAAGAAAACAAGTTCTGATCTTGTGAAAAGCTGCTGCTTCCTACTAATAAAGTCACAACTTCTTTGGATTTCTTCCAGTTGGTTTATGGATTTAATTATTGCCAAACTAGTTCATCATCAGCCATCCTCTTCATATCATAGTAATGTAGCTTTTCCCATCACTCATATCATCTCTCCAAGATTTTTTCTTTCTTTCTCTCAGTGTTTTGCCTTCATGTCATCCTTCTGTTAGATCTTTCAGCAAACTTTTTCATCACAGTACATGTCCTATCTTATTTTTTTTCTCTTCATGCAATTGCTTTGAGTAGTTTCTTTTCCATTTCCACTTTATGTTAAACTTCTTTGTTGCCATGGGATACCACAGAAATATTTTTCTTGACGCCCACAAAAATATTTCCAGGGGGTTGGCAAAACATGGGGGGAACACCTTTAACAATGCAAGTAAATACCCCCTTCTTGATCCTTCCTGTTAGCACCCTTGTTTGTTGTTTAAATGTTCTATCCAACTTATCTTCATGAGATTCACATTTCAAAGCTTTCTACTTGTTTCTTGTCTTGTTTTCAAAGTTTCTGTACCACACAGAACTGTGCTTCATATTAAGTTCCTTGCTGTACAGTATATTTCTTCAGCTTTTGGACAAGCTTACCTGTGAGAAGTCTTTTCTCTTTATTAAAAGCTGCTTTGCCATATAGCAGTTCTAGTTTTTTCTTCCTTTTTGCAAACTCTACTCTAAGATACAACACTTCCTAAATACTTGGAATATTTTACTTCTTCAGGTGGTTCATTTTCATAATGTACAATTATAGTTTCTTGTTCGTTCCTTGCAATCTTCATCACTTCAGTTTTAGCACATTTATTTTCATCCTGAAAAGCACTTGCTATCCCAACTAAACTATTCATCTTTGGCTGGAGATCTTTGCTGCTGATTTATGCCTCTTCATCAGCAAATCTGACTGTTTTGACTACAAGTTCTACTGCAAAGTTCACTTCCACATTAAGGTCTGAAATTGCTTCTCTAACCATTGCTACTAAAGAAATGTTGAACAACACCATAGTCAGCGAGCAGCCCTGTCTGACTCCCCTATTCCAGGCACTGATTCCCATTAGCATTAGCAATACAAACTGTAAAGGCATGAATGGGATATAGCTGTTTAATTAATCTTTGGTCTCCAATCAATATTTACATATCTTTTATATTCCCTTCTGTTTATCTCACTGAATTGTCTAAAGCATTCTAAAAGTAATTATAACATACATGAATCTCAAAATCATGATCTATTACATTTTCTTCCCATAACATTCTTATGGTACTGATTACTTATTCTTCATCCTTATCTAAATCCAAAGTTATCTTTAACAATGGATTGTTTTTCTCTAATTGTGAAAACACAAGTCTGATTGAGATACAGTAGTTTAATCAGTATTGGGTCTCTCTATCAGATGCATTATCACAGTCTTTGATATATATCTGAATTATCCCTGGGGTAGGGGAGATAGAATTTTACCTCTGTATTCCCAAAGTGTTGTAGAAGGCAACTACAGAGGGGTGGGAGTGAGAAATTGGAAACCTTTCCCTTCTTGTATTTCAATTTCTACAAGATGGAACAGAAGAAGTTGCCAAGATGGGTACGATGAAAGAATGTGATATAAATCTAATAATCATTGCAACCCACTTTATAGTTAATTCCATCAAAATATAAATCAATATAACATTATTTAAGACACATGACAGGAAATGTTGCTAGCAATTGATATATTACAATATCATGAAAGCAGGGTTACCAATGTGATGCCAGACCTATTGGTATCTCTTAAAAATCCTTTTTCTGTGGTGACATATTGTTTTCATACAAACAGTGTTATGATAATTTTTACTGTGTGTACACTTGCGTAATTGCCAAGTATATTTTCTCACCTTGTAATCTTAGCATGATTATCTGATCAGATACACATGTTATCTTTCTGGTCATATTCTTGGTTTTGTTACTGAATATTACAGGCTGTATCTCTCTAATCCAGAGTTCTGTGGTCCAGCAACTCCCATGCTCTGGCACGTTTTGAATCTGCTACTATGAGTTTGGGGGTCTACCACCAGGGTGGCACTGTTAGCATGTTAGCAAAGCTAAGGCACCAAAATCTGTTTACACTTCTGCCGAGCTAATTAAGTCCAGTTAATTTCTTATATTCAGCTGTATTTTAGCCCTTCAGGATGTCATCCACGAGACCAAGAGGTGCAGATGTGCTAGTGCTAATAAGCATATGCATAAATCATTATTTATGCTTGAAAAGGTGGAGTTACTGAGAAAATTAGATAAAGAAACTTCTATAAAGACTTTGCATGAGTACTATGAGATTGGATCATCAACTGTGTATGGCAAAGAAACAAAAGGAGCAGATTTTTTAAGTATTTTGCTGAAAATGAAAGCCAGAAAAGTTTAATATTTTCGAACTCTTTGAAAAGTGTCAGGTGTACAGAATTAGACAGCGCACTTATAAATTGGTTTAAGCTCCGACATAATGAAGGTGTAAGCATTTCTGGCGAGTTGCTTAGCGAGCAGGCCAAAGTTTTTCACAGAAAACTAAGGCTAGACTATGAAAATTACTTCGTCCGTGAAGCTAGAGCACGCTGTAAAGGGGCATCCACACTATCGGGCAGTGCCTGGCAGGCACGAGTGTATGTCTGTCATTGGACACTTTGGGGCAACTTTGATGGGCAAATCATCTGATTGGCCTTGTCTGTAGTTAAGCAAAATCACTAGACACTGCCCGTTGGTTTGACGCCAGGTCTGGAGCAACAACATTGCCAGCCACAAAAAGTTACCACTCTTTACACCATAGAGTTTTCTGCACTCTGTTTTTTCTTTTTTTTTTATGCACATAGTAATCAATATTCTACACAGCACAATTTTTTTTTTTTCCTTTTAACCTCGTTGCGCATGGTGATACCAAAGTCGTGGCCTGCCAACCACCTACTAGCTTTTATACGACATGACTGTCCAACCACCTTGACAAAACAGAGTGGACAACACAGGCATGCTTAACAGACTTTAACCGTTAAGGGTACAGCACGAAGGGAACCGCATGATAGTGTGGACGTAACTCCGTTGGCCTCGATCCAAAATGTAAAATATTTTTGATTTTAGATAATTGTTCGGCACACCCTAAAGCAGAACTTTTAATAAAAGACAATGTTTTTGGTCTATACCTCCCTCCTAACTGCACCTCTCTGATTCAACCCTGTGATCATGGCATCTTACGTTCATTGAAATCCAAATACAGATTGGAGTTCATGCACCATTTCCTTGTTGCACTGAATAATGGGAAGCTTCCTGAAGATTTCATGAAGGAATTTAACTTAAAGGAAATTGTATGGTCACTAACTTCTGCCTGGAATAAAGTAGAGAAAAGTACACTGCAAGGTGGCTGGCACAAACTGTGGCCAAGATTAATGTTCTAGGATGAGGAAAGGAATGCCTCTTGACTTCTTTGGATTTAAAGTTTCTAGTGAAAAGATACTGATCCAAGAATTGGTCAAGTATGCTAGGAGTATAACTAACCCAAAGTGTCTTGCAACAGCCAAAGAGATTACAAGGAAAACCCTAGAGGAATGGATGAACATTGATAATGATGAGCCTGTTATCAACCAACTGATCAAGAAATCGTGGAGACGGTTCTGCAAGGTAAGAAGAAACAAGATCATCATGAAGAAAGTGCAGAGTATAACAAGGAAGTGGAAGAAAGAATTTCTATAGATAAATGTATCCAGATGAAGAAAGATTTAATTGCAGGCGTGGAGCAAAGGAACTTTATAATAGAACAAAAAATTATGTCAGTTTATTCAATTCAAAGAAAATTAATTATGGAAAAGCCAAAGTACCAGAAGTAAGCTACATTGGACCAGTGGTCGAAGAACGTCGTTAATAACACTGCCAAGGCTCCTTCCAGCATAGAAAATCCACTTCCCTGCACCTCCTCTGCCCCTGAAGTGCAAGTATCTGCTGACCATGAAGACTCTGCTGACCCTGCTGTACTTCTGATATAATCTGATGTAACAATAAAAACATTGTTTGGAAGCATTACTGGTTGTTTTATTTTGTGTTTTAATCTCTGTTCTTCTTTTGATAACACAGCAATACGTATGTGGTATGAGCTGGCAAGGCTAGGGGTTGGGCATATGTTTACATAGGGGGTTCTCTTAGGGGTCAATGTCTGTTTTCTAACATTTTCCATAGTTCGGTAATAGCCAGGTCCCAAGGTTGCTGAATTACCTTCATGGACAAAATTGCCATTTCCACCAGACCCAGGTTATCATTATTCATCCTTTTCATTCCCTGCATACTGTTTTCCAATTTCCCTGGTCTATTCATTGTTCCAAAATCCACACTCTGATCTTTCTTGTTGCAACGACTTCCTTAGTGACCTGAGATATCCTACAAACTCTTCTGCCGAGTTTGATTCTATGAATCTGTTGAATAGCAGGTCTAAATCATGCTATCATCTTCATTCCTCCTTTGGGCAAAATCCATGAAACTGCAAATGAGTGAATGGTGAAGTGGTTTCCCATTGCCTTCTTCACTATATGCCCATCTAATTAGAGTCTTGGAACTCCTACCATTAACTCTTGTGGAGGTCATCTGCCAGCAGTCCCATCTACCATTCCTGCTCCACTTTGGCTTTACGGCCAGTGAGCAAGCCTTCTTTTTTTTCCTTTTCACCACTCTTTTACTGACTGCAATGAAGTTACTTGGGAAAGAGTTCAAGCAAATGATACATGGTTATTATACACCCATCTGTATCTCTTGGCGCCTGTTCCAACTGGAACTCCCTCAAAGGGGTGGCCACGGCAACAGAGTCTCCATACCTAAAGAACTCCAGTGCCGATTCTTAGCCTTTAGTGCCTCACCCTTCACAGGCCACTGGCAGAGGGCAAGTCTAGTGCAGTGTTTGCAGAGGCTCCTACTTAATGTTCCTCATGAATACTTCTGCCTAATGTTCTTACATACTACTTCTACCTAATGTTTCTACCTAATGCTCCAGCCTAAATGTTCCTACCTACTTCTTCTGTCTACTGCTCCTACCATTTTGCCACAAGGCAGGGCTAGAGCACATATCTCATCAGAAGGAAATCAAGAGTTACATATGACAAGCAGAGATTGTATGTTTGTGGACAGAATGCCAGAAGTCCACATGTTAGTGAGGCAGAAAGAAAAGACAGCTACCTGGGTCAGGGGGGTGCAAAGTGACAACCACTAAAGTGCTGGCTCACTAAGCAGATGTCACTAAACCTCCTAATACCCAGGTGGGTCGTACTGGTAATATACCTCCCTGGTCATTAGCTGCATATCAACTACCTACTTATCATATACCATTGAATTTTTAACATCATAACAAAGGGTATTGGTGAGCAGTGGGTCATGAAAGGTAAAGGAGCCTTTAGGGATAGAGGATAGATAAACACAGTATATCAATGGGATTACACATAAATATTATACCAAATGGAGCAGGATTTTCTGATTTTCCTTGCTCATTAGTATCACTGATGAAAAGAAATAACTTTTCACAAATTCAGAAGCAATCTTTTTTGTTGTGGGGTCACTTTTTCATCATTCATATCTACCTATTTCTACTTCAGTAGAAAGAATAATACAAGTAAATGTTGGTGTCTCCTCAAAGGCTCTAACACTTTCCTGGGGTTGATGTGCTGTCAATGGACTGAACCAGGGCATGTGAAGCATCCAAGGTAAACCATGGAAAGGTTTGTTGGGCCTTGTTGTGGAAAAGAAGCTGTGGTTTTGGTGCATTACACAGATGTGACCTTTATTCGTCTGTTCCAGGCGCTACCTCATTAATGTGGGAAATAGCAATTAAGTATGAGAAAAAAAGAACATATTTCAGTACACTAGTGTGGTTCCCTGCAATATCTGTATTTAATTTCTACATGAAGAATGAAGAAATGTAAATAAATTAAATGGATTCTCCTCCAGCTTTACATACTTTAGGTCTTACTTTCTTTCCTTGCAACATTCCTAGATGCCATAATATATCTGAATGCTATTTAAATCAATATAAACCATTTTTTAATTAGAACAGAAAAAAGGCATTATAAATATTGTTATATCAGAGCACTAAATATCTTTAAAATTCTGGCTTTTGGTTTAAATACTAAAAACAATCAATGGTAAACTGACTGTTTGAATTATCTGACTTGTTAAACTATACTAGATAGCCAAGTGGAATGCAGATGCTGACACCAGTATTAATACCATGGCAACTACATAAGCTCTCTAGAATATTCTCTGAATCACAGAGCTGAAAATGCACAATACATTCCTTTGGGACCAATCCTTATGATGGTATTTACTCTGATGCTTTACCATATTTTACTTCTGGACCATTTTCTTGATCTAAAAAGTTCAAAGTGATTCCAATTACATGCTACTTTACCAGAAGAACCAAAGGTATGAATTAATGCTTCATTCCTATCTCTTGTATTCAACAGACAGAAAAAACACAGTTTTTTTTTTCTTACAAGCAATAACTATACTATTTTGTTTACTTCTGAAAATAAATATTTCCCAGAATGTTGAAATAAAGAAAATACTCAATATCCTGATCAAATGAGAAAGGGATATCACAAGAATATCTAAATAACTTACAAACTTTCCCTGGGTCAGACGGTCTGCTGGCTGACAGGATAACATTCTGCAATTTCTTCCAAGAGCAAATTTCTCTTCTTTGAGAGTAGAGCTGAGTGGGAACCCATAGCTTAAATTTGGGATTTCAGAGGGGTGCAATGGATTCAGAGGCAGAGCTTCTTGGCTTATGAGATTATCAGAAGTTCGAACTTGGCCAACTGTTGTAGAACCATCAGATTCACTTTGAACAGGTAATGGTGGCTGTGAGGACATGAAGAACTGTTCTCTTTCTGATTTCAAGTCAAATCCATGTTGTGTATCACACAATAAATTACATGCTGAATCAGAAGAATGATCATCAGTTTTATTCTTTGGGGATATTATGCCACAGTTGTCCTTACTATTAGTTTCTTTCTGATCGAAAGGGTTTTTGGAAAATTTCTCCTCAATCAGCTGGTAACAGCAACCGATATTACAAAGAAAATCAACATTAGAATTTGATAGAAATAATCGTAAACTATTTGGTGCAAGGTTACCGCAAGTGTGGAGGCCAACTAACCCTAAATGAGAACTGTCACTTACTTGATTATCTTTACCTCCAGGAACTAAACATGGAAGAAAATCTTCATGAGATTCTTTTTTAAGGATGAAAGCATTATGATCTAAAGAATTTTCTAAAAGCTTGGGAGAATGAATATCTGAATTTTTTAGTATTTTCATATTTTCCATATTTTCTTCAAGTTCTACATCAGTTTCAGAAGTATGTTTAAAAGCTGGGTCACAAATGACTTCTTTAATTTCATTTTTATCCATATTTTTAGTTTCTAAATTATTTTCACTTTTATCAACCTTGTCAGAATCAAGAGTCGAAGAACATTTCATTATATGTTTTTCTTCACCAATAACATCTTTAACAATTTGAACTAAGTTTGTATCATCAGTTATGAAACTTGTAATTCCAATATATCTACCACAAGCTTTGGGGCTTAGATTTAAGAAATTGGATGACATTTCCTCAATTTTTCCTTGAGTTTCACTGTTTTGCTTTGAATTACCTTCCCTCCCTTGTTTTCTTCTTATCTTTATAAGTCTTCCATCCATTATGTGCCATTCACTTTGCTTCACCTTTTCATATCGTCTCTGTGAAGTATAGGTAAAGTTTAATTAAAATGAAAAATATACATAATGTTGTAAGATGACAGCAACATATATGAATATCCATTAGAGTTCACTTGGAATTAAAATGTAGATAATGAATTAAATTCTAAAGAACATGGGTTAATATCATTGTATGCAATTTGTAGCCTATTAACCCTTTAATGTCTCGCTAAATTATCCATTCCTACCTTCAAAATTCATATATTTCAAGTTGTTTAAAAATGTATGTAGCCTTCCAGTTTAAAAAAATTTCATTTTCCTTTCTTTGCTATTTACTAGTGAGGTAGCACCAGGAACAGATGAAGAAAGGCCACATTTGCTCACATCCATTCTCTAGCTGTCATGTACAGTGCACATATACCAATGAAAAAAAAAAAAATAATTTCAGAAGTATATTATGTTCATCACTTTCACAGTAATAACATATAGAAATTCTATAGATTTTTCAGCTCAGTGCAGCATAAAGTGCACGAGTGTGGCCTGAGTGGCAATTGAGTTGCCACTGCGCATGTTATGTTGTTTATTTTACTTACACCAAAATACTGATTACTGAATTTTATCATGTTTTATTTAATATGATAAATCTTTTCTTGCTATAATCAGTGAGAGTCATTGATTTTTTCATAACGGCAAAACTATAAAACTTTATAAAATCACCAGCCACACCAGTCAAACACTTGAGTCAAGATCAGGCAGATGAAGGCAACAATGCCTCTACTTTTTCTAGAAAACCTTCTGCCCCATCAAGGTCAACTTTCAATCCTGAAAGAGTCAGTGTCCATTAATTCACTCTCCATGATCAATGGACAGGTCATTAACACAAATATTTTGGGATCATCTATCTGGTTCTCTAAATCTAGCTAAAAGCTGCAAAATTTCCTTCCTAAAAAACTTATGTAAATGTGCTGTCATTGGCAAGGCAGGAGGATGACTAAATGGAGAGAAATTATTGTGCAAAGGCACCTCAGACACCAAGCAAGTTTGGTAAAAGGCTTTGAAATTGAGGTGCAAAACTTATGTAAATATTTCCCTAAAGGCATTGCTCTGCTTGCATAAATATCTCCACGAAAGTGCTAAGGGATTAATGTGGTATATCATAGGGGGCTATTGGGCTAAACTCATATATGGGCTGTTTTGATAACTGTTTCTTTTCATACAGCTCAAAGCTTTGGAAGCCTTTTTTAAAAGAAAGGCCTTTTACTTCCTCCAAAATTCATAAATACTTTCCCTTGTCTCTTCATTTTCCCTTGCATTAACCTCTATATTTCATTTAAGGCCTGGCCTTGATGTGGATTTTTGTCCATGACTGGAGCTTTAAAAAAAAGGTGAAGCTGTCAAGGTAAACCAAGGAGTAGTCTCTCATTTCAGTACATTATACATGACAGCTAGAGACAAGATGTGTGCTGAGGTACATTATACATGACAGCCAGAGACACAAAGTGTGCAAAAAAAAGGCTGCTGTTCATTTGCTCCTGAAGCAATCTCATGTAACTGGGAATGACTATTACTATAGATAAAGAAAAGTGATGACTATAAAAATGCATGGTGAAAGAAAAACCTTTTAATATACATGATAATAGTTGAATGTACATATTGCAAAGTACAAAGTATAAGGCAGATTATGAAAGGGATGGATGAATTCAATAAATAAGATATTATGGCCTAATTGTATTTTAAGTAAATCCGTATTCCCTGCGTGTCTTCAGAGTAACTACAAGAGCGGAAGCGGGGGGCTACAAACCCTCCCCTTCTTGTATTTCAATTTCTAAAAGATGGAACAGAAGAGTCGAGCAGGGAGTGCTCATCCTTCTCTAAAGCTCAGGCTGGGATGTTTAAATGTGTTTGGACGTAACCAAGAGGAGAAGAGAGGAGACACAGGTAGTATGTTTGAAGAAAGAAACTTGGATGTTACTAAGTTTAAGGGTAAGGGGGAGGAATGGTATGGAAATGTTTGAGGAGTACAATCATGGGACAGTGAGAGGACAAGAGCTAAGGAGTAGCACTACTCCAGAAACAGGAGTCATAGGAATGTATGAAAATGTAAGGAAGTGAATTCCAGACTAATATGGGTAAAAATAAAAGTGGATGGCGAGAGATGGGTGATTATTAGTGCTTATGCACCTGGCCATGAGAAGAAGGATCATGAGAGGCAAGTGTTTTGGGAGCAGCTGCATGAGTGTGTTAGTAGTTTTAATGCAAGAGGCCAGATATTAGTGATGGGTGATTTGAATGTGGGGTGAGTGATGTGGCAGTTGAGGGTATAACTGGGGTGGGGGCATGGGGTATGTAGTATTATGAATGAAGATGGCAAACAGCTTGTGAAATTGTGCTGAAACTGGGAATACCTGGTTTAGGAAAAGGGGTATACACAAGTATACGTATGTGAGTAAGAAAGATGGTTATCAGACATTACTAGATTACATATTAATGAATAGGCATGTAAAGAGAAACTTTTGGATGTAAATATCTTGTGAGGGCAAGAGTGAAGATTTGTAGAGGTTTTAGGAAAAGATGAAACAATATCGGTGAGAAGAGAGTGGTGAAAGTAAGCGAGCTTGGAAAAGAGACTTGTGAAAAGAAATACCAGGAGAGAGTGAGTGTAGAATGGCAAAATGTGAGAGTAAATGAGGTATGAGAGATATTTAGGGAAGCAGTGCTGTTATGTGCAAAAGATGCATATGGCATACAAAAGGTGGGAGGTGGGCAAATTAGAAAGGATAGTAAGTGGTGGAATGAAGAAGTAAAGTTGCTAGTGAAAGAGAAGAGAGAGGCATTTGGGTGATACTTACAAGGAAGAAAAGCAAATGATGGAGGGATTTATAAAAAAAAAACAGCAGAAGGTCGAGTAGAAGATGCTGGGTTGAAAAAGGGGCAAATGAGAGTTGGGGTGAGTGAGTATCAGTAAACCTGAGGGAGAATAGATGTTTTGGAAGGAGGTTAATAATGTGCAAAAAACATAAGAAAAAATAGGAACCTCAGTTAAGGAGACAAAAGGGGAAGTGGTAACAGGCAGTGATGATGTTAGGAGGAGGTGGAGTGAGTGTTTTGAAGGACTGTTTAATGTATTTCATGATAGGGTGGCAGAAGCAGGGTGTTTGGATCATGGTATGCAAAGTGAGAAAGTCATGGAGGGTGGCTTGGTGAAGAGAGAAGAGGTGTTAAAAGACTTACAATGGCTGAAATGTGGCAAGGCAGATAGAGTGGATGGTACTGCTGATGAATTTATTAAGAAAGGGGATGTGTTGTTGATTGGCCAGTCAGGATTTTCACTGTACATATAGATCATGGTGAGGTGCCTAAGGATTGGTGGAATCAATGTACAGTGCCATTGTCTAAAGGGAAGGGGGATAAAGATCAGTGTTCAAACTACAGACGTATAAGTTTATTGAGTGTACCATTTAAGTTGTATGGGAGGGTAGTAACTGAGAGTGAAGGTATGTACACAGCATCAGATTGGGGAAGAACAGTGTGGTTTAAGAAGTGGTAGAGGATGTGTGGATCAGATGTCTCCATTAAAGAATGTGTATGACAAATACTTCAAGAAATGGATGGATTTGTATGTAGACTCTACAGATCTACAGAAATCATATGATAGAGGTGATAGAGATGCCTTGTGGAAGGTGTTAAGAATATGCAGTGTGGGTGTAAAGCTGCATTAGAAGCAGTGAGAAGTTTTTATGAAGGGTGTATGGCATGTGTATGAGTGGGAAGACAGGAGAGTGAATGGTCCCAAGTGAAAGCAAGTCTGCAGCAGGGGTACTTGATGTCACCATGGTTGTTTAATTTGTTTATGGATGGTGTGGTGAGTGCAGGAGTTTTGGAGAAAGTTGCAAGTATGTAGTCTGTAGGGAATATGAGGGCCTGGAAAGTGTCAGTTGCTGTTTGCTGATGATACAGTATGTGTGGTAGGTTCATGTGACTCTGAGTTTGGAAGAGTGTGTGAAAGGAGGAAGTTGAGAGTAAATGTGAATCAAAGCAAGGTTATTAGGTTTAGCAGAGTTGAGGGACAAGTTAACTAGGGTATGAGTTTTAATGGAGACAAATTGTAGGAAGTAAAATGTTCAGATACCTGGAAGTGGAAATGGCAGTGAATGGAACCATGGATGTGGAAGAGTCATAGAGTGGGGGAGGGGGTGAAAGTTCTGAGAGCACTGAAGGTTAAGTGGAAAGAGATTTCATTACCTGGGAGGACAAGAAGAGTGTGTGAAAGGAGGAGGTTGAGAGTAAATGTGAATTAAAGCAAGGTTATTAGGTTTAACAGAGTTGAGGGCAGGTTAACTGGGGTGTGAGTTTGAATGGAGAAAAATGATAGGAAAAGAAGTGTTTTACATGCCTGGGAGTGAACATGGCAGTGAAAGTGAAAGTGAGTTAAAGGTTGGGGGACGAAGTGAACCTACGGTTCTGGGAGCACTGAAGAATATGTGGAAATAGATATCGCTATCCAGGAGAGCAAAAATGTTTGAAGCTATAGTAGTCCCAACATTATTATATGGATGAGAAGCATGGATTATAGATAAGACTGTGCAAAGGAAGGTAGGTTTGTTGGAAATGAAACGCTTGATGGACAGTATATGGTGTGAGGTGGTTTGATTAAGTACGTAATAGAAAGGGTAAGAGAGAGGTGTGGTAATAAAAAAAGTGTGGTTGAGTGAGCTAAAGAGGATACATGTGTCAGAAGTGGAGGGAACAAGGAGAACAGGGAGACTAAATTGAAGATGAAAGAATGTAGTCTAAAAGATTTTGAGCAACTGGGGCCTAAGCATGCAGAAGGGTTAAAGAGGTGCAAAGGATTGCTTGAATTAAACAATGTGGTATACGGGGATTGTGTGGTCAGTGGGCTGAACCAGAGCATGTGAAGCATCTGAGGTAAACTGAGGAAAGGTCTGAGGGGCCTGGCTGTGGATAGAGAGTTGCAGTTTTGTTGCATTACACATGACAGATAGTGGTAGGAAAAATTATCTCAAAAATATGGTGGTTAACAGAGTGCTAAGAGCTGGAACTGATTTTTTGAGAGGGTGGAAAAGGAAAGACTTAACTTAAAGTCAATGATGATAGCAGTTAACATGTCTAACTAAGGAAATGTGTCTACATCGAGTCTTGCGACACGTTCCAGCCCGGGATCCAATGTCGGAATTTGGGCTAGAAGGCGAACGCTCTACCGACAATGCTACCGTGGTGGGGGCAAAAAGGAAATAATGTTAGTAATGGAGAAAAACCTTCTTAGTGGAAAGTGCAGTACAATGATAAAACTTGCAACGCAGCTTTAACTCATGGAGTACTGGAAACCATTTTATTTGTAACTGTATTGTACACATAACAACAGATGTCATTAGGGAAACATTGAAAATAGGAAAGCTCAAATATATGAATAGATAATCAATGTTGGTAATAACAGTTTTGTTTTCCTGAATGAATGCATTCACCATGAATCCAGAAGGATGTGGACTGTTAAGTAAAAGAAATAATCCTAATGACCTATGATATATCCAAATTCATATCTAATAATAATAACAAAACAGCATTACATGAACAGAATAACTGGGGTAACTTCCACTCTCTTCTATCAGTATTCAGCTGTAAAATCATCCATTTGCTTTCATTTCACATAACGTCCCTGAAAAATTTTAACACGTCAGTACATTACCACACACTGATGCACACCCACATTATTTACTCTTCGCAAAAGCACTACCTCCATGACAAAAGCTCTAGACAGCACCTGAGTCATTCATATTCACCACAGGAATTCAAAAGTTTCTTAAATTCTTTTCTACTGAATTAACCTTTCTAACTTTATAAGTGCAGTCTTTGTACACTCTTTCCTCTTTTTTTTAGACACTCTACACTACCCAAATATGTTGAAAAATTTTATATGGACAACCTCTTCCCTTCCTATATCCATCTCCTTTTTATCTTAACTGAAAGGAATTCATATATCTTAACCACAATCATTGCTGATCTTGCCAGCTATACTGAGAGCACTTATTCCTCTGTAATATTTCCAATATTTTTACTCCATTAATCCTTATGCAGAAAAAACTGCTTTAAACTAGTCATCAAGAACTTAACTACATTTTCATGCTACAAAACACACTTTCCAAAGACATTCAACCACAGCCTCACCATGATTTTTTGTTGTCTCGTTACCCACTTTATCTACAACTTTTTTTCCATATTTCTTGTCTGATCCTATGCAATACACCTACACCTAATCCTACTTTCCTAATACTTGTATCTCTCACTGTCTGCAGTAAATAATCACTGATTTCTCATGTTAGTTTACTAAACCCTCATTCTCAAACAAACCTTCTTTTTCCATCTATTTCCATCCATCTTCCAAAGTTATTGTCCTAGGTATGTTGATACATCATCTTTTGAAATATCCTTACTGTTTCCTTTTACTGTACTCATTTGCAACTTTCTTTCTCACCTCAAACTTTAGCCTGTTCAAATCTACCCTCCAATCATTACTGTTCTCAGGAGGATTCAGCATCTTTTCCATACTCTCTTTCTTTCAGCAACTAACTCTTGTCACAACCTCTTAAGATTCTTCAAGTGTCTCCAAATCACCTACCAGCATTTCACATGCAGCCTCTGCAACATTACACACATCCTTAACCAACACCAAGTGCTTTAAAGTGAAACATGAACTTTCTGACTTAAAAAGGTGCATCATACTTTTCACTTTACATATTACTGTGATTTGTCAAGTGGCCAAGTGAGATCAGTGTCTCCATTCATAACATCATCATATACCAAATGCTTTCATTTCTTCCAATCCCTAATCATGCCTCTTAACTTCTTCACATGAAATATTCTTAGCACTAATCAATTCTCACTACATTTATCCATCTTTTCTGCAGTCTAATTCTCCTTCTTGTACTTTTTGCTACACTGCTTTATTTCTTGATCAACCTGTCATCTGCTAAATGTATTTTCTGCTACACTGCTTTTTATTTTAATCAACATATCATCTGCTAAGTGTTCTACATGATCATACCATCCCCAATGACTTTAATCAATGTGTCTTTCTAACGACCTCTTCCTACCACATGACCCTCTCACATTTTCATTGTCTACCCTCCTTAATACTAACTATACTGCACAAATTATCCATCTTTTCTCTTTTAATTTATCTATCCTGACCTATATACACTAGGATAAGTACTTATCTGTGACTCTAAGCTTAAATATTTTCCATTCAGAATGAAAGAGTTTTCAGTATAACCTTAATTTTCCTTCCTTGCATGACTAATTAATTTCAACTTTAGTTTTCCCACTAATAGCCTTACTAAACTCCGACCTTAAATTTTAACTTCAAGTTTTTCACTACAAAAACTAATCTTACAATGTGTCCTCTCCTCCTTTACAAAAACTAGCTTCCTGCATATATTTGCATTAACTCACAGCACTCTCCTCCTACATACATCATTTGAACGTGCCCACCATTGCACCCTGTTCTTTCTCTGATTCAGCTAACCATACAGTATCATCTGCATACACAAAATGTAGTAACTTCCATTTTGTTTCTCCATGATCAAGTATCAACTAAAATCATCCCACACTGCTGTCAAGTCATGCAATGACCTATCCATAAAAACTTTATTTAACCATGTTGATATCACACAACCCTGCCTCAATCTCACATTTGATTTAAACAATTGATTTACTTTCACACATACACATCTTCCAATAAAAAAGCTTCAAACACCATTCAAAAGTTGTCCAAGCACATTGTATGGGGTCAAAATTTCTAAAAGTGCTTCCTATTAATTTCATCATGTGCCTTTTCTAAAGCCATTGCCGCTGCATACACCCATATTTGTCTAGGAGCAAAAACCTGATTTGTGCATCCTGTTCCCTTTTTATACCCACCTTGTTCCCCATCAGTGTGGGGTTTACTAATAACTTTTTATCACAATCAATTATCCTACCATAAACCTTGCCAATTATGCTAATGGACTAATTCCTTTATAATTCTTACACTTTTTATTACTCCCCTCCTCTTTCTTGCTGAGGCACAATTACTGCCTTTTATCAGTTTTCTAGGCACTTGAAAACTTTTCCATGATTCCATACATACTTTCAAGATCAACTAAGCAGCAGTTTCACCTCCACTCTTTACAATCTCACCACTCTTTTTGCACCCCTAGCTTTAAATTTTTTTTAAGAGCTTTACTGCTATCCTTACTTTCTTTTTTAGAAATACTTTTTAGTACTTAACCGAATGGTTTTAAAGGTAGCCCAGAGTAGCACTATCATGATATAAAAAAAGCAAAACTTTTTTGGGAAAAAAATCTCCTTCTCTATATCTCTCTCCCTCAGTGACAACATTTCTTTGATCAAATATACTTCTACTTCATTAGTTCCTTTAATATTCTTAAGTTAAGCTAATTATTGCAAATATTTTCATTAACTCTCTTGAGCTTCTAACAGAGTTACCTCACTTGCTACTTAATATGTAAGCTGATGGCACGGTTCTTTTTGTACCTAAACACTATTAATTACCAAGCAAACAACAGGTAGTTGTTTCACCTATACAGCAGCCATACCAAAATGAGTGTATATCACACTAATAAGCTAGGTCAAACATATTAGAATATAAATATATGTGCAGAACCTAAAGTATGTAAAGAGTATACATGGAACACTCTACTTGCAATCAGAAATGCAGTTTATAAGGTTTATCAAATAGAAAGGCACAGTAATGTGACACACCTGTAATTTTTCTTTCCGAACCAATGCAGAGAAGGTGTTGGATTTACTTGAGTCAATAGCTACAACATTTAAACCATACTGTAGCACTAAAGAGGAACTCAAATATCCTCGCCCACTGCCAAGATCCACAATCCAATCCACTCTACAACCTGCAAGGTAAATTTTTAAAAAATCCAAATGGAATAAACAGACGGGTACAAAGAATTCAGAGCAAAATAATTAATTAAGAGATCCTTTTGAAATCTTCATTCATATATTACAAATTCAGGAATCTGCCCCTAAACTACCGACACAAACATGTCTTTCGTATCATGAATACTCTTGTGTATTTCAGTGTCTCCAGAGGTGCCTTGAGGAAGGACTTACAGATATATGGTGTAGGAAGAGAGCTTCTAGAAGCAGTGAGAAATTTTAATCAAGAGAGTAAGGCATGTGTGTGAGTTGGAAGAAAGGAAAGTGAGTGGTTCCGGGTGAAGATTGGTCTGCAGCAGGGGTATATGATGTCACCATGGCTGTTTGCTTTCTTTATGAAGGGTGGTAAACACCAGGCTTTTGGAGATAGAGGCGAGTATGCAGTCTGTAAGGGGTAAGGTAGTCTGTGAAGTGTGTCACTTGTTTGTTGATGACAGAGCACTGTAGGCAGCTTTGAGTGAGAAAATGCAGAAGTTGGTGTCTGAGTAAGGGAATGTGTGTGAAGGGAGGAATTTAAAAATAATTGTGAATAAAAACAAATTCATTAGGCTTAGCAGGGCAGAGGGACAGATTAGCTGGGGCATGAGTTTAAATGGAGGTAATTTGGAGGAATTGAAGTGTTTTAGAAAGGTAGGAATGGACATGGCAGCAAATGAAACTCTTGAAGTGGAAATGAGTCATAGGGTAGGTGAGGGGGTAAAGGCTTTGGGTGCACTGAAGAATGTGTGGAAAGAGGTTTTATCTGGGAGGATGAAAATTGGTATGTTTGAAGGTACAGTAGTTGAAATGATGTTTTATGGATGTGCAGCATGGGCTGTAGATAAAGATGTGCAGAGAAGTGTGAATGTGCTGGAAATGACATATTTGAGGAAAATCTATAATGTGAAGTGGTTAAGAGTAAGAGAGAGGTGTGGTGTTAGGAACAGTTTGGTTAAGAGAGTTGAAGGGAGTGTGTTACAATGACTTGGATGTATGAAGAAAATGAGTCAAGATAGGAAGGCAAAGAGGTTATATGTGTCAGAAGTGGGGGGAACAAGGAGAAGGAGACCATATTGGAGATGGAAGGATGGAATGAAAAAGATTTTGGGTGAGCGGGGCCTGAACATGCAGGAGGGTGAAAGGCATGAATGAGATAGAGTTAACTGGAACAATATGATATACAAGGGCTGATGTGCTATCTATGGCCTTAAACTAGGACTTAGGAAGCAGCTGGAAGAAACCATGGAAATGTCTGTGGGGCCTGGTTGGGAAGAGGAGGGTGTGGTTTCTGTGTATCACACTAGAGAATGGATGTTAGCGAATGAGGCCTTTCTTCATCTATTCCTAGTCTAACTTCACTAACACAGGAAATGGTGAACATGTATGAAAGGAAGAAATATATTGTAGTGTAGTAAGAAAAACATGAGAGCAAAAGAGAACATCAGGGAAGGGGATAATTGGAGAAGCAGTAGCAGGCAAAGATGTGGTGAAGAGGAGATGGAGAGAGTACTATGAAGGACTGTTGAATGCATTTGGTGACAGGGTGGCAGATGTAAGGTAAAAATTTTAGGTTGGTGAGGTGAGAGACTCATGGCAAGTGGGGTGGTGAACACCTTGCATATGATGAAATGTGGCGAGGTGACTGGAATGGATGGTATGCAATTGAATTTCTTAAGAAGGGAAGTGGCAGCTTTGTTTATTGGTTAGTTAGGATTTTCATTGTGTGTATGGCTCTTGATGAGGTGCCTGAGGACTGGGAGAATGCATGTATAGTGCCATTGTATAAAAGCAAGGGAGACAAAGGTGAGTGTTGGAATTAAACAGGTAAAAGTTTGTTGAGTGTATCTGGTAAGTTGTATAGAAGTGTTGATTAAGAGGGTAGTGTCAAACAAAGAACATCAGATTTGGGAGGAACAATATGGTTTCAGGAGTGGTAGAGGAGTGTGGATCAGGTGTTTGCTTTGAAGGATGTGTGAGAGAAATACTATGAGAAACAGAAGAATTTGTATTTGGTATCTATGGAGCTGGAGAAAGCTTATGACAGGGTTGATAGGGATGATTTGTGGAAGGTGCTACAAATATATGATGTGGGAGGAAAGATGTTAGAAGCAGTGAGGAGTTTTTATCAAGAGAGTAAAGCATGTGTTTGAGTAGGTTGAGAGGAGGGTGAGTGGTTCCACGTGAAGATGGGGCAGTGACATGGGGGAGTGATTTCACCATGGCTGTTTAATCTGTTTATGGATAGGATAGAGGGAAGAAAATGAAAAGAGAGAGGAGCAGGTATGCAGTCTACTAAGGATGGGGGGCCTACGATGTGAGTCAATTGTAGTTAGCTGATGATATGGCAATGGTGGCAGATTCGAGTGAGAAACTACAGAAGCTGATGTCTGAGTTTATGAGTTTGTTTGAAACGAGAAAGTTAAGACTAAATGTGAACAAAAACAAGGTTATTAGCTTTAGTAGTGAAAAGAGGTAGGTATTTGGAGTGTGAGTTTTCTGGAGAAAACTTGAAGGAAGTGGAGTGCTTTACATACCTGGGAGTGGATATGGTAGCAATTGGAACAATGCGAGTTGTGGTGAGCCAAAGGGTTGGTGAGTGGGCAAAGGTTTCTCTTACCCTTTCATTACTTTCTCGATCAAACCATCTCACACCACATATTGTCCTAAAACATTTCATGTTCAACACATCCGCCCTCCTCCATACAAGTCTATCTACAGCCCATGCCTCGCAAACATATAACATTGTTGGAACTACTATTCCTTCAAACATACCCATTTCTTCTCTCTGAGATAACCTTCTCTCTTTCCACACACTCTTCATCACTCCCAGAACCTTCGCCCTCTCCCCCACCCTATGACTCACTTCCACTTCCATGGTTCCAATCGCTGCCAAGTCCAATCTCAGATATCTAAAACACTTCACTTCCTCAAATTTTTCTACATTCAAACTCACATCCCTGCTAATTTGTCCCTCAACTCTACTGAACCTAATAACCTTGCTCTTATCAAATTTACTCTCAACTTTCTCCTATCACACACTTTACCAAACTCAGTTACCAACTTCTGTGGTTTCTCTCACTTGAATCAGCCACCAGTCACCAGTGCTGTATCATCAGTGAACAACAATTGACTCACTTCCCAGGCCTTCTTACCCCCAACAGACTACATACTCACCCCTTTGAACAAAATTTTTGCATTTGCTTCCCTAACCACCACATCCAAAAAAAAAATTTAACAACCATGGGACATCGCACACCCCTGCCACAGACCAACCTTCACTGGGAACCAAACGCTCTCCTCTTTTCATACTCGCAAACACCTTACACCCTTGCTTAAAACTTCTCACTGCTTCTTGCACCTTACCTCCCACACTATATACTCTTTAGACCTTCCACAAATTATCTCTATCAACACTATCATATGTCTTCTCCAGATCCATAAATGCTACATACAAATCCCTCTGTTTTTCTAAATATTTCTCACATACATTCTTTAAAGCAAACACCTGATCCAAACATCCTCTACCACTTCTAAAACCACACTGCTCCTCCCCAATCTGATGCTCTGTACATGCCTTCACCCTCATAATCAATACCCTTTCATACAGTTTTCCAGGAAAACTCAACAAACTTACACCTCTGCAGTTTGAACGCTAATCTTTATCCCCTTTGCCTTTAAACAATGGAATTATACATCATTCTGCCAATCCTCCGGCACTTCACCAAGACCCATATATACAAGGAATATTCTTACAAAACATTCAACCACACAGTCAACCCCTCTCTTAATAAATTGAACTGCAATACCATCCGATCCTGCCGCCTTGCCGGATTTCATCATCTGCAAGGCTTTCATCACCTCCTCTCTCTCCACCAAACCACTTTCCTTGACTCTTTGACTTTACACACCATCCCGACCAATAAACCCTACATCTACCACTCTATCATCAAACATATTCAACAATCCTACAAAATACGCCATCTCCTCCTCACTCCATCACTACCTGTTATCACTTCCCCATTAACCCCTTTCAACAATGTTCCAATTTATTCTCTTGTCTTATGCACATTATTTACCTCCTTCCAAAACATCTTATTATTTTCCCTAAAGTTTAATGATACTCTCTCACCCAAACTCTCATTTGCCCTCTTTTCAACGTGTGAACCTTCCTCTTGACCTCTTGCTGCTTTCTCTTATACATCTCCCAGTCATTTGCATTCCTTTCTTGTAAGTATCATTCAAACGCCTCTCTTTTCTCTTTCAAT
Source organism: Panulirus argus (assembly GCA_038088735.1). Lineage (NCBI taxonomy): Eukaryota > Metazoa > Arthropoda > Malacostraca > Decapoda > Palinuridae > Panulirus > Panulirus argus. Next base: position 30,520 of record JAYMFT010027122.1, read on the forward strand.
AACAAATTTCCTTCTTCATCCCACCACTCACTACCCTTCCTAGTCTGCCCACGTCCTACCTTTCTCATGCCATATGCATCTTTTGCACATGCCATCACTGCGTCCCTAAACACATCCCATTCCTCACCCACTCCCCTCACTTCATTTGCTCTCACCTTTTGCCATTCTATACTCAATCTCTCCTGATATTTCTTAACAAAACTCGTACCGACAATGTCTGTACAACCTATGGCCATAGCCCCTAGTCCCCGGCGTCATGGGGTGCTAAGAATCTCCGGGTTTCAGCCTGACTCTACTGCCAATGAGAGGGAGGG
>JAYMFT010027123.1:0-16161 GCA_038088735.1 Panulirus argus
TTTCCTGGCGCTACCTCGCTGACGCGGGAAACAGCGATCAAGTATAATAAATAAATAAATAAATATATATATATATACTCAACACAAAAAACCTGATGATAACTGTTTAAAATATGGCTGTCACACATCAGGTTTTATTTGTGAAATTCTCATTAACATACTGCTCGTTATTTGGCTTGACAGTACTATCTTATATATGGCTCTTTGAATTCTCGAGTCTTATCTATGATAACTCCTAAATCCTTAACAATTTCTTTGCATGGAGACTTTGATTAATTGTTACTTTTTCCATGATTCAGTTGTTCAAATTACATTCTCTTCTGCCCATTTATAGATTATGTTCACATCATTTTGTAGCTTTTCTTTGTCTACTTATGATTTTATTACCTTACTCACATCATTTGTATCATCACTGAAGCACCTGACTATACTTCCTTCACTTTCCTATCTATATCTGAGATCATTATCACAAATAGTATTAAGACTAGTACAATCCTTATGGTGCTCCTGAAAGAACATCCTGTGCCACCAATGAATTTCTTGTTCATCCGAAACTCTTTGATCCATTTTCCTACTTTGCTTTCAATGTTTCAATCTGCCAGCCTGAGACTGAGTGTGAGCGGTTGTAGCCTTTTTTGTCTGTTCCCTGGTGCTACCTCACTGATGCAGGGGGTGACGATGCTGTTCCCTGTGGGGTGGGGTGGTGCCGGGAAAGGATGAGGGCAAGCAAGTATGAATATGTACATGTGTATATAAGTATGTGTATGTATAGGTATCTATATATGTATATGTACATGTATGTGCATGTGTGTATATATTAGTGTATAAGAGTGGATGGGTCTTTCTTTGATTTTTGGCGCTAACTTGCTGATGCGGGAATTGGCGATCAAATATAATGATTATAATAAATTAAAGAAACTAAAAGGAATGAGTAATACCAGTAATTTTATAGTGTATATGATAATCATACACAAAATATGATGTGTGAAGCAATATATGCATCATAAAATATACAATGCTGGTGAGATTCATGTTATATTCTTTTCCATTCACAAACAACCTTTTGGACTAAAGCAGCAAGGCAGTGACATTAGGTGCCCTCACCTCAGACCCTCAAATTCATTACTAAGAATTATCATGGTCAGGTTTTGCACCCATCCACATGGATATTCATGATTTACAAAAATTTGTACAGCACAGATTATTTCTCACATATTTCAATAAAAAACTACTAACGACATGAGTGAAAACAAGAGAAAAAAATAAGATAAAACTGCAGCAAAGGATTTTCTTGTGTTAATGTATTGGTGGCATAAAGTTACCAGCATGAGGTGGACTAGTATTAACTGTCATGACATCACTAAGCCCCTCAGCATTTCCGACAATTCCTCACCACTGACTGGACTGCAGTTTTTATCCCTTATGTTGTTATTAGAGCTCAATATGAATTAATATAATCTTAAGAATACACTGCAATATATCACAGAAATATAATGAAAAAAAATATTCATTTAAAAAGTTTTCAGTGGTGTCACAAATGTTTCTTAGGAATTTAGATTATCTTTTATTATCTGTGAAGTTATAATGTTCATGGCACTAGAACTGAAAATGACACATTATATTCATCTCCCAAGTATATCACAATGCATTGCTTTGAAAAAAATTGCCAAATAGAGTTTCAAAACTTTGCAGCACAACTATCCAAACTAAAACTTATATGACTACTGAAGCACTGTCTCTCCTCACAAGGAAGCCTTGGGAAATGTCTATAACTGAGATATGATCTTGCTTTCCCACAAGAACTGTAGGATATGAAAGGCCCTTGTGATTATTAAGCATCAGCTAGGGGGATCCAACATGTCTCACTAGAGAAAAGAATCAAATATTGGGGAACTATTCAATTAGTCCAAGTCAAGTCTATTTCCCAGTAATCCATTTTTTCTTGAAAAATCTCACTCATGAAACATAATGCTAACTTACCAGTGTGCATTCAAGGCATTTAACCTATCAAGTGGAACATGTTGAGAACCATCATCTATTGTCATTATGAAGGGGTCAAATGCTTTACAACTATGCCAGACAACATATAAAATTTCATGTGGATTTTAAAGATAATTTGATGGCCACAAAAATGCATCATATAAGAATGCCCATCTCAGCTGATTTATCTCTTTTGCAACATTTTTTTTATCTCTTGAGAGCTGGACCTCTGCCTAAGAATGCAAAAAAAAATGTTTCTATCCCAATTCCCTACAACAATAAAGTTTATCTATACAGACCGATAAGATTGACTATTGCAAGGTTAGTCTATTACTCATATCTTTGGTTAATATTCAGTACATCCTCCTTAAAATGAATGTTTTGAGAATCAAAAGAAAAGCACGTAAGCATTTAATTATTTCCTAGTTAAACCAAAATACTCTTATGTACATAAAATAAATTTCCTTTTTCTACATATCATGAACAATGTAATCAAAAGATATTTTGTACAATAACTGAGTAACAGATTTGATATATATCCCATACACATGAAAAAAATTCACATTACAAAATAAAATCTTACAACCATATCAACAAAACAACTAAATGGCCAAGTCACTCCTGTTACATCATTTTAAGTTTAACCACAATCCTTTCCAAATAGGAATAAAAAACAGTTTGCAGCAATACTGTACACATACTAAATGCCCCTTTGGAACCTCTATCTTTATCTAATATGTGTTTGCAAATGTCTAATTAGATTGACCTTCTGAGCTGAGCGAAATGAACAGTGAGGGCACACAAATGGCTTCTCACCCGTGTGGGTTCTGATATGAATCTTTAGATTTATCTTCTTGGCACAACGATAGGGGCAGTGAGGGCATGAGAATGGCTTCTCCCCAGTGTGTGTTCTTATATGAACAATCAAACTGTGCTTCCTTGAGGTAGAATAGGCACAGTAGACACACTTGTGTTTCTTGCTGGTTGTAGAGAGGCTCCTGGAGGACCCCAACACTTCTCCCGTGCCAATCCTCAGATCATCATGGCCCAGCCTACCCTGTAGGGTACAAGTGTCTGTCTCATTCATGACCAGAAGATATGCATGAATGCTGATATTCTCAATTAAGATAATAAACATGCAGGACATAAAATTTATTCTAAGATGCACACAATTATTCTCTTCACTTTAAGCTCAAGTAATGTTCAACTGTGATGCTTCAGATAAAAACTGCTAAAGTATTTGAGCTATTTCTGAATTCTAACTATTTCTGGCAGCTAAAGGTTCCATGAGCTTTTATTTTCATTGTATGAAAAAAAAATTCAATATGCGCAAGCCAACGTGCACAAAAATGCTTAATGCATGCTCACACATACATACACACGTATACAGTTTACTTATTTCAGGTATCATAGAGCCATTTCTAATGCCATAGAAAAAACTGATTACCAAACAAGTATTAATTTGAGTGGCCCTTCAATATTAACAGAAGAACCACATAATAAGAAAAATTACAGTAAGAATGGAAAAGTGTTCATATGTTCATGTCTGTGATTCAGTATTATAAAGCATAAAGACATTCCTCAGCTGCATATTTTTTGTCTTTATGGGGACAGAAAGAACTACTACAAGCATCCATCATTATTGGTAAACAAATACTTTACTTGATATTATTGTGTAATTGCCATAACAAAGGGGTAATTGGATACACATCCAACAAAGCTTGATTCCAAAGGTTTTGCATGGTACGAATGCTGTCATTGCACTCAGGTTGACCATAGACTATTATTTCTCTGAAAGATACATTTTCTGCTGCTTCAGAGCTCATAACTGGGTTATGACTAAATCATAAAAGGCAAATTTTAATAGATTTTCATTTTTAAATTAAATTTACCTTCTTCAACCTCGTCAAAACTGCATTATAATACCTTTTCCAATACAGATAGTGATATTTTAGAATAATTATGTTAATGTGAATTAGATCACTTCAGTTTCTATGTAAGTGTACCTTCTACAGATGTAAACTCCCTTTACAAAATAGAATAGAATATTTTCTATGTAAAGTTGATAAGATTTGCCAGGCATTATCTGGTCTCAGAGTTTAAAAATTGCATCATAATATTTTACCAAACATGGGGAAAGGTGTTTGCAATATTCAGGAAGGTATTTTCATGAACTATTTGTGAGTTCCATAAAGCTGGTTATCAAACCTGAATAACTTAAAATCTAATCATATTTAGTCTGGTGCATTTTTCTGTTTAGTAATGAAGTGGTTAATGGGATTAGATAAAAGAAAAATTATCAGTCTAACCAAAATGTTGAAGGCCACTGGAAATTCATATGGATGTGTATGAATTCTCATGAGGTGGTATTTGAAGACTATACATCACTGCACTGCACACAATTCACCTGTATTTATGATGTAAAAAAAATGCTGAGTTTTTACTTCTATGTGGATTTAGTCTTGGACTTGTAGCACAAAGCGAATAAGGAACAATATCATTTGATTATACTGTGGTAATGTGGACTGCTGAATAATAACAATGATGTGGGAAATTAATAATATATGTAAACCCATGTACAGTTTTACCATAAAATTATAAACAGACAGACTACATATCATAACACAGTAAAAGCATATTCAGCCTGATAACACTAACTGTCAAAGGTGGACACTGAGGGGATGCTATGGAATCTTCAAGGGAGACATCTTGCAGCAGTTTGCATGCCTAACTGTTCCTTGATGAAGATCTAGCTGAATAATTAGTTCTAAAACATTTGTTTCAAATAAAGTCTAACTAAAATCTGAATGTAACATACCATGGAAGCTTTTGGTCAGTTCACAACACACTGTACATAAGCACTTCTAAAACCACTGACTTATTGCTGATGTTAATCCTTCCCTAGATGGTTTTAGGAACCAAAAATGATAAATCTTTGCTTCACCAAAAAAGCATCCACAACAAATGTATCTGTAGCTCTACAATGTAGAGTATGGGTGCAAATGTAAAGAGAGTAATTATTACCAAGTGGGAGAGAATATTTAAGTGACAACAGTTAGATTAATATCAGAGCATGTTTATGATAACAGCTCCTTATATCTATAAACAGGTTCCAAGATAGTCAAGTGCTATTAACTCCTTAACTGCAATACCTAAGAAATTATGCCCACCCAATGCAGAAAGAAAAATAATAAAAAATGCTTTTTCCTTACAGAATGTGTCTTTATCATACATTAATGAAGAAAATACCCATGAAAGTAATATACATTCTTCTGTGTTGGTGTGTGAGGGTGTAGAGTGGATCAATATGGATGCTCCTTACCTAAGTGTACATCAATCACATTTTCTTCTAGGAAAGATTTCATTTTACAAACACCCAGTCACATTGTACAATTTATGGTCTTTTTCCAAGCATTATATCACACAATACATATGCATTATTTACATATTTCTTACAAATCTATTTGTTATATATCATTCGTATCATTTATGTATTTACATTACTTTTACACAAGCAGAATTTATTTATGTTAATAGATGAGCAAATAAATCTGTTTACATCTAAAATACAAACAATGACACAACAGAAACTGCTTTTTTTCATTCCATTCTTATATCTCCAATTTGGTCTCTCCCTTTTTCTTATTTTCTCCACTTCTGACAAATACATCCTCTTTGTTAACTTTTCCTCACTCATTCTCTCCATATGTCAAAACCATTTTAGCACACCCTCTTTGGCTTTTTCGACCACACTCTTTAATTACATCTTTTTTACATCTCTCTCTCACTCTCTCTCTCTCTCTCTATATATATATATATATATATTTATTTTCCATACTTCCATACATATTTGCCATTTCCCGCCTTAGCGAGGTAGCGTTAAGAACAGAGGACTGAACCTTAGAGCGAAAATCCTCACTTGGCCCCCTTCTCTGTTCTTTCTTTTGGAAAAGTAAAAACTAGAGGGGAGAGGGGAGGATTTCCAGCCCCCAGCTCCCTCCCCTTTTAGTCGCCTTTTACGACACGCAGGGAATACAGGGGAAGTATTCTTTCTCCCCTATCCCCAGGGATAATATATATATATATATAATCTAGCCTGAGCTAGGTGCCCATTTCATCGACCAACCCCCAGAGGTGGATGAACAGCTGGGATGACTGTGGACCAACTGCCGCAACCAGGATTCGAACCTATGTGCTTGACCCTGGGTGGCCCATGAATGTGTCATGGTCAGGAATACAAACTGCTACACTACAAACATCAGAACAGTTTTCAAGATAACAGAAAAAATATTTAGCAAGCTGTTCATAACATACACAAAGTCTAAACTAGACAATACTTCTTAAATTTGGTCATCTCACATAAAGAAGCACAGAGAACTACTAGAGATGGTTCAGAGGAAGGCAAAAAAGATAACAGAATTAAGAGAGGTAAGTAACTGGGAAAGGCTAAAGGCTTTACATTTGCCAACCTTGTAAGAAAGAAGAATAATAGGTGACATGATCACAGCCTTAAAGTTTTCAACAGGTCAATGAAATGGACAGTTAACGGGTCTCTAAGAGATGTAATGATAGAGCAATCAGACAACATACCATGAAATTAAGTTAGACACTCGATAAAAAGATGTAATAAAGTCCTTTAATAGCCTAACAGTGGTGGATAAATGGTAAAGAATGACTGAGAACATGGATAATGCAGACAGCATACATAATTATAAAAAGTTGTATGATATTAGATAATGGTCAAGAGATGGGGCCTTACAAGTGTAAAACTCTTTCCAAGTACAACACAAACAGCAAAACATAAATAGGAAGTTACACCTAGACCCCAGAAAACTTTAAGTGACTTCCCCCAACTGCTTCATATGCCACGGTTCAATCCACTAACAGTATGCCACCCCCTGCATACGACAATAACCCCATTCACTCTATCCTGAGCACACTTTTACCCTCCTACATGTTCACACCCTGAATGCTCAAATCTTTATTCAACTCCATCCTTCCATCTCTGATTCAGTCACCCATTCTTGTCCCCCTCCACTTTTGATACATATACAGGTTGAACCTCTGGGACCTGACCACTACCAGACCTCAGAAAATGCCGGAAAACAGACACTGACCCCTAAGAGAACTCCTATGTAAACGTATGCCCAACCCTGAGTCTTGCCAGCTCATTCCACATGCATATTGCTCTGTTATTAAAGGTAGAACAGAGCTTAAAGAATGAAATAATACAACCAATAATGCTTCCAAACAAGGTTTTGCTTTGGGGTGTGCCGAACAATTATATAAAACCAAAAATATTTTACACTTTGGATCAAGGCCAACAGAGTTAAGCCACGTCCACACTATTGGGCAGTTCTTGGCCGGTTGTGCTTTCACCAGGTGAAGTCTGTCTGGCATGCCTGTGGTGTCCACATTGTTGAGGTGGCTGGACAGTCAAGTCGTACAGTAGCCAATAAGTGGTCGTTAGGCCACGAGTGCGGTATCACCATGCACAGTAAAGATGAAAGAAAATAATAGTGCTGTGTAGCATATTGATTGCTGAGTGCATAAAAAAGAACAATACAGAAAACTATGTGGTATAAAGAGGGGTAAAATTTGTGGCTGGTAGTGCCACTGCTCCAGACCTGGTGCCAAACCACCAGGAAGCCTGATTTTGCTCAACTAAGGGCAAGGGCAATCTGCTGATTTGCCCGTCAAAAGTTGCCACAAAGTGTCTGATAATGGACTTAACACTTCTGTCCACAAGACACTGCCTGATAGTGGGGACACTTCTTTACAGTGTGCTTTAGCTTCACGCACGAAGTAATTTTCAAACCATTCAAGAAAAAGTTTAGTTGTCATCCACCCTCTTTTTAGTACCATGGTAGATAAATGGAAGAAGCTTCATTCCTTTACAGTTTCCCAAAACTTTAAACTTTTCTGGCTTTCATTTTCAGCAAAAAACTTCAAAATCTGCTCCTTTTGTTTCTTCAAGTCATACACAGTTGATGAACCATTTTCATAGTGCTCACAAAAGTCTTTACAGAAGTTCCTTTATCTAATTTTCTCAGCAACACCACCTTTTCAAGCATCAATAATGATTTATGCTTATGCTTGTCAGCACTATCACCATCTTCTGCACCTCTTGGTCTCTTGGATGACATCCTGAAGGGCTGAAATACAGCTAAATTTTTGAAATTTATAGAGCAGTTAATTAGTTCAGCTCCATTGTGAACAGATTTTGGTGCCTTAATCACTGGTAACTTGCTAACAGCACTACCCTGGTGGCAGATCCACAAACTAATGGTGGCAGATTCAAAACGTGCTAGAGCATGGGAGCTGCTGGACCTCAGAGCACCGGATTAGAGAAGTACAATCAGTACACTAATATCCTATTTCTCTTCCATAAAGCTAGGTAATATTTTTATCCTTCAAATTAATGTGCTTGTTTTTGATTGAATTCATCTTTTGTCTTGAGTTAGATGAGTCATTTATAACGTGCAGTCCAAAATGTTGATCAGACTTTGGGAAACTCAGTGTGTCTTTTTTTCAGTGGATCATGCATTGATGGATTTGCTGATGATTATGCTTGGATGATTCGTGGTTTTATTAACCTCTATGAAGCTACATTGGACACAAATTGGCTAGAATTGGCAGAGGAACTCCAAGACAAGCAAAATGAACTATTTTGGGATTCTGATGGAACTGGTTATTTCATGACACAATCTGGCGATGAATCCATATTATTGCGAATCAAAGAAGGTGAGAGCTTACAGTATTTGTAGAACATCTATATATTATTGTGTACTGAAGTATCTTAATGTCAAAAAGGAAGTCACAAGATGTCAGGATAAAGGTGTGGGCATTGAAAATGATGGCAAATGAAAGATGAAGTGAAAGATAATTGATGAACCTCAGGGAAAATAAGGAAATGTTTTGGAAATTGTGTGAGAAAAGACGAGAGAACAACTGGGGATGACAATAAAGAGAATGGATGGAGAAGTGAATGCAGGTAAAGGAAATTTAAGAAAGAAGTATTTTATGTATTTTGAAGGACTGCTTGAGGTGTCAGGTGAAAAAGAGGCAAAGGTATGTCTTTAGGATGGGGTGACGTGGATTGAGAGAGTAAGGGTAAATGCTATGGTAAATAAGAGGAGGTTATGAAAGGCATTCTTAAGATGAAGTGTGGGAAAGGGGCAGGATTTGATTGCATTATGATCAGGTGTGATAAGAAAGGGAATAACAGTGTCAATGAATGGTTTTAGGCTTTCCAACATTTATGTAGCCCAGTGATGTACCAGAGGACTGGTACAATGCATGCATAGTGCCTTTGAGTAAGAACAAGGCAGACAAAAAACTTCAGGGAAAATAAGAAAATATTTTAGGTGGACTTTAATAGAGTGAGGAAACAAGAGAACAAATGGGAGCATCAGTGAAAGGGCAGATGGAGAAGTGGTACCTCACAGAAATGACGTGAAGAGGAGATAGTGAATAATTTGAAGGACTGTTGAATGTGTTTGATGATAGGTGACAGATGTAGGTTGTTTTGGACATGAAGGTGTTATTTTTCCAGGAATTCATCTCCAACTTAAAGCTGAAATTAGCTGTATCTTTCTGCAGTAGTTATATGAATGTGGTATGTATTTTATCATATATATTATGATATTGTTACATTACTGTAGCAGCAGTACACAGTAATGATTAAGTAGGCTTGTATGTACAGCACTTTCTCTTCTCTGCTTAAGAGAAATAACTCCTGATGTAGTCTTTTGCTATGTGTGTAACAGAGAATTTTAAAGGTTAAATGTGTTTGAATATTTTTTACAAAGAAATGAATATAAAAACTGACAGTGAGCTAAACAATTTAGAACAGACTGCAGGCATGCATACAAAAGCTTTATTATCCACTGTAAATTAACAGGTTTCATTTGGTAAAGTAATCCATCTACATCAAAGACTCAACATGCTTGTGGATACCAAAAGAGTAATATTGAGAACACAGTAAATATTTTTCGCTTGTTTCACTCTCTACCTTTGACATAGAATCGGTCCTATTTGGGAAACTAATTTGGTTGATGTTTATCACTTCATTTTATTTTTGATGTCTTATGTGATGTTGCTCATGAAATATAAAATATTCAGGTAATTAGGAAATAAAATAGTTCTCAGAAGCACTCTGTAAAAGCATAGTCAGGAAGCACAGTGTACCAGTAGGTTAGACCTGCTTGCTATTATAACCTTGGCCTCACCCATAGACCATTAGCTGTTGGGCATATAGTATGTCTCTTGCCAATCATCACCACAGCTGTAGAACACTGTCACCAAACATTTCCTTTGAGCTGCAGTACTTAAACTGGTCATTAGTATACAGTATCATAATTCCTGTGTAAATTATGGTCCATCAAATTATTATTATCTAGAACAACAATTCTGGCCTGCTTGCTGCTGTAGCATGCTGTGTACTTTAATATTAAAATACACGCCTTAGAGAGTGATGTGTATCCTTTTCCACTGCACCCATGGAGGATCTGTGTGTTAACTTCTGCATTACACCATGGACACATGATTTTTTTTTCATATCCTTTACTTTTACATTTATTTCTTTCATTTTGTAATGGGAAACAGAAATTTTAGATGACCTGCACCCTCCAAACACTACCTCCACAACTTTCTTCACTGTCATACCAGAGACACTTTATTGTTATACCATTGACATGTAGAATACTAAAGTTAGTATTTTGTACATATTTTTTGTTTTTACTTGTATTTCTTCCATCTTGTAATGGGAAACAGATGATTTTTATGACACACTCCCCCTAAAACCTCACCCCCTCCCCCATTTTTACATCAATGCTTTGGGGAACTGTGCCTTAATTTCAGCATTATACCACAGCCTTATAAAGTATATTAGCTCACACTTATAGGTATCCTTTACTTTTATATGTATGTCTTTCATTTTGTAGTGGGAAATAGAAAATTTAAAGACCTTGTTTTTCTGATAATTTTCTGATCAATTTCTTACGCACCTCCTGTCTGTTAAAGTTTAAACACTGCAGTGGAGCTAAAACAACCTCTGTTAACCATGTAAGGTGATTCACAAATGAGGGCAACATGGGTGGTCAGCTGTGATTCTGACATGCACCACCATTTCGGTAGGTGGTGGTAGGTGGTAGGTTTTTTTAAGAATACAGGAAGGTGGGATGGGGTAGCACAGTTATTCTGAGTTATGGACAGTTAAACCATTCAGTAGTTAGTTAAAAGTTGATCAGTTTAGCATCTGCTGTATTAAGCAATATGTCAAAAGAGTCACTTTGTCTGCTCATTTTCTCATCATTTCCATCATATTTTTTCCTCTCATTTCATGGACTGCAAGTGTTTTCTGACTGTTTATTCCTAATTTTATCATTAATACAATCCTCCACATTCACAGCATTATATTATTTTATCTAGTAGACTGATAGATAGAAATGTAGATAGATAGATAAGTTGCAGGTTGTGAAGTTCATATCTGAAGGTTTGCTGGGAAAACAGGAAGAAACTAGGATGTTAGTGGGAGGATGAGAGTATGGAAGTTAAATTACAGACTAAATTAAGCCCTCTATATGTCTTTAACCCCGTTGCTCCATTTCTCTTCTAATAGGATGGACTGGTTATATCATTTTAACTCTACTATTCAGGGCTTAATACTCTACAGTATACATTCATCAATAGTTCTTCACTGAAGATAGTGAAAGTAATGTTGAATTTGATTCAACAAGTTAATTTTGAGGCATATAAAAAGGCTTTCCATTGATTTTGTATCATGCTGTCTGGTCTGTTGTTATCAAATGTGACACTTTCTTTCATTTTCTTTCTTTGTGCCTAGCATTTGTCCTTAAGTGACACATTTATTTATTTCTTGAAATCAGCTAGAACTTTATTCATACTGTTCCTTCCACAGTTTTAAGCATTTACGAAGGCCTTAAGTCTGTTCACAGTTATGTAACTTATGATTCAAAAACTTTTTTCTTTACAGAAATTCATCAAACAAAAAAATATAGAATATTTTTTAGAAATGTTTTTCAATGATTTTATGATAGTACAAATTATTGTCATGTTGGTGGTTAGAGGAGGAAGAGATGGGTGGGAGGTCACTGATCCCAGGGCTAGGCTTACTCTGTGTTTTTGCATCTTACTGTTGAAGCTGTTTTCATCAAATGTAACTCTTTATTTGTCAGATAATCTTTATTCAAATTTTGCTTCCTTATAAAGATCAGTAATAACTGTGTTCTTACTGTTTCTATCAACAGCAATAAGGAATTTTATCATTCTGATGACAATAAGCAATGTTTGTCTATTTCTCTTTCCTACTGTCTCTCTGATTTTTATTGTATGTCTCTTTGTTTGTTTGTAATTGTTTGTTTTTACATATGTATTATGGGGAGGGAGTTCTACAAACGTGCAACCCCATTGCTTGAATTTTGCTGTCACACAACTTTTTAAGTTTTGTGTTCCCTCAGCATTTCCAATTTCATTGTTTGGCTTCTTCCATTCCTCCAGTTACCTGATATTTCCATACATTTTCGGTTTTGTTTCTTGCTGTGATTACAGATGTTTCATATAGATAGAGGTAGCTTTAAAGAGAGAAAAAGAGGCATGCCACACAGCTAAAATTTTTCAATGGACTTATTAAAAATGTTTCTCCACCCTCAGTTGAAACTGTTGCTAATCTCATTAGCGGTGTGGTAGACAAATAAATTGGTCCTCCATCTCCCTCCCAGTGACCTTCACACCACCCCAGTTCACTCCAACATCATATCAAAGCCTTTATCTTAGGCTAAAGTGTTATATGAATATTCCATACTTAAGAATAAATCAGAGAATAGTAATACTCAGGAAAGTTTCTCTTGTATGACTGGTTTCAGCTGCTCATTTAATGACATTTCATAGAGCAACAGGTTTTCCTGGAAAGTAACTCTATTACAGTGTAAGTTGCATGGATTATTTAAAGTTTGATAACAGGACTTTATAGAGTATGAATTAGATTTCGTTTTTGGACCTCATTTTGAAAAGTCTTTGCTAATATTTATGATGAACTTCAGTATTATTGATTAGAATATCACATGAACCATACTGACTAGACAACAGCATCTTAGATATATATATGTATTATTTTCATTTTTTGCAGATCAGGATGGAGCTGAGCCATCTGCCAATTCAGTCTCTGTGGGTAACCTGGTACGTTTAGGCCCCCTGCTCGATCGCCCAGATTATCGCGCTAAGGCAGAAGCTATTTTTTGTTTGTTTTCAGATCGTCTTAAGAAGATCCCTATTGCTCTCCCAGAAATGACAACATCTCTCTTACTTCATCAGAAGCCTCCTGAACAGGTTAGAAGAAAATACATTATTATATTTAAAGATGGAAGCTTGGAGTTAAAAATATTTTGAGTGATTGAGGCTTGAACATGCAGGAGGGTGAAAGGCATGCATGGAATAAAGTGAATTGGATTGATGTGGTATACTTGGGTATTGCTGAAATGATTTGGGCGTATGGAGAGAATGAGTGAGGAGAGGTTGGCAGAAAGGATATATGTGTTAGAAGTGGAAGGAACAAGGAGAACGGGTAGACCAAATTGGAGATAGAAGGATGGAGTGAAAAAGATTTTGAGTGATAGGGGCCTGAACGTGCGGGAGGATGAAAGATGTTTACAGGATAGATTGAATTGGAACGATGTGGTACTTTGGGGTTGATGTGAAGCAACTAGGGTGAACCATGGAAAGGTCTTTGGGGCCTGGATGTTGATAGGGAGCTGTGGTTTTGTTGCATTACACATGACAGCTTGTGTATGAATGTGAGTGGATGTGGTCTTTCTTCATCTGTTTCCTCTCGCTGCCTTGCCAGGTAGGGATAGGGATACCCCATTGAACACAAAGATACAGTCTTGGAGAAAGAGCTTTTAATGAATCAGATTTCTGTAGGGTCACTATAATATATATGATTTGGAGATACAGTCCTGACAGCTTTTTTCTTACCTATGAGTACTTCTGTTTCACCAAAAGTTATTTTTTCTCTTAAATTTTCATATATTTGAGAACTATCACTTGCAAAGTTTTTTCCAGATATTATGGGTATAGATTATTCAAAAATGTTCTTTAAAATGATATATAAGTGTATATTTGGTACTGGAAATGCCAAAACATCAGTTATTTACAATATAAGATTTAGGAGAAATTGCTTATACGTAAAAGTGTAAGGAAACTATAACGTTGTTGTTGCAAAGTAAGTTTGTATATATTCTGTCATATGGCGAGGGATGCATAACATGTTCAGCTGGCAAAGTCAGCCATAGTGACTGCCGTGCCTTAACTGAAAAATATTCATCTTTGGGCCTCATCACACATGTGATTAAAGATTTACCACATTGACATTTATATTACGTGCTTTAGAAAAAAGAAATCTTTCATATGATATTAAAAACATAAAATGAGATTTTGTTGTATTTTTTTGAAAACTGCAACAGTGGGGATATACATAATACAAGGGCCATCACAGTTAAAGGCTACAGCTGAAGACTGTTAAAGATGATGACTAGACAGTATTAAGATAGGAAAGTTTTCTACCAGTGCATCTTATATTGTAAAGGCCATACTAGCAGTCAGAGAGAATACCGAGGTTCAAGATTTTAGGAAAATTGGAGTGAACTTTGGAAATAATGTTAGTTAAGGCAACTGGATGCTAGTTTGAAGAATAAGAATGGTCATCCATTTTTGGGTGTACTGATGCATTTTTCCAAGAAGGAATAGTTTTGGTTTTTATACAGAAACAGAGAAGACTAGCACAAGTTGAGAAGTGTATGCCTTCAAAACATGATGATGAATGTCATCAGTTCCATATGTCTTGCTTGTGTCTAGAGAGAAAGAGAAGTGCCTTTTTTTGGAATGCATGAAGAAAGATTATCAGTAGGGGCATAGGAGCATATAGTTGGAGGAGAAAAATGAACACAAAAATTGCTTTCTTGGTCAGAAGTGAAAACTCAATGTAAATCAACAAACATTGTTAGAGACTCTTAGGGTGAAAGACCAGAAAGACTTAACTTCTGATGAAAATGAAAGGTTGTCACACAGTTGACATAAGTGCAGTGATTTCTGGCAGAAATGAAATTTGTATGTCAGAAAGTTAAGTGATGGTCAGAGAGGGAGAATTCTCTTGAATTTATCCCAGTTTGTAGAGGGTAGATAATGATTTAACCTTCAGCGAGGAAAACCTCTCTTAGATGATTATAAGGCTCTGACAATGGTAATGTTTTCCATTTTTCAAAACCTCCATTTTCCCAGGGTTCTCATTTGCTATCTTTTTTTTTTTTCATATATCCATTCTTTTATCTTTTCAGTTCAGAACTTTATATTCTTTAGTCATTGCCCTCCAATCATTATACTTTTTTCTGGCTGATTCAGATTCTTTTCTCATCCACCAGTTTTCTTAAATCTTCATTCTGCCTTTTGAGCCTCTCTTTTGCATTCTATTTCTGAAATCTGCCATCTCCAAAAAACCAGTGTCCATTACACTTTAGATTTCTACCAACCTAGAGCATGAGTTTCCACAGTTTGCCATTCTCTCTAATGTTTGCTGCTGTAAACAGTACCAGTTCTCACTGCCTACACATGTGGCAGTAAAGCTCTGTGCCTTTATTATTTTTGTGATATTTTAATACATTGTATCCATCTACATGTATCTATGTATATCTAACACCTGTTCCCTCTGGGAACTCCGTCTAGGGGGTGGCTATGGCAAAAGAGTCTCCTTAACTGGTAAACTCCAGTGCCTCTTCTTAACCTCTAGTGCCTACCTATAAAAGGCCACAGGTAAAGGGCACTGTGTTTCCAGAGGCTCATACCTATTGTTCCAACCTAATGTGTCTACCTAATGTCCCAACTAACTAAACTCCCCTCTTTTGGCTGCCCTCCCTCAATTTGCTCCTTGATATCTAGCTTCCTCTCTGGCCGATCTGTCTCTGTGGTTGTTGATGGATCAGCCTCCCCCCTTTCCTCCATTAACAGCAGTGTCCCTCAAGGGTCTGTACTGTCCCCAACACTTTTTGTCCTTTTCTTCAATGAGTTTCTCTCTTCCACAAGTAATCCAATACACTCATATGCTGATGACTCAACACTGCATTCATCCACATCCTTCAATTCTGCTCCCTCTTCTCTCACTCAATCTGC
>JAYMFT010027134.1:0-16161 GCA_038088735.1 Panulirus argus
GCCGCTCCTGTGAACAGTAAGACTAGCGGAGATTTGTGAGTACGCATATATGAGGTAGAAAGCCAGCAGTATCTCCCAGGTCGGTGATTGCCTGCCAACAGAAAATACTGGCAAATTTGATTTAGTTTACCGCAAAGATCGGATAAAATCGAAAAATGTTCCTTTAAACGAAGAAGGATGGGAAGTACTGACGTGTTAATGCTCATTAACATCTTTGCAATATCATCCTGATCTTGTGCATTCGACCTTGTTGCTAGCCGCTCCTGTGAACAGTAAGACTAGCGGAGATTTGTGAGTACGCATATATGAGGTAGAAAGCCAGCAGTATCTCCCGGGTCGGTGATTGCCTGCCAACAGATACGTGGGGGATGTGTTGCAGCGTAGTAAGTAACAGTTGTGGGAGTGTGGGGAAAATATGTGGTGTTAAATCTTAGGGGGGAGAAGTGTGGGAAATTGTTGTGGGAGGCTTGGGGAAATATCCTGGAAGGTGTGGGTGCGTGAAAGACAACCTGGTATGCGTACGGGTGTATGAAATGTTCTGAATGAAGGAACGTGGAACGGTGGGTCAGTTATGGGAGGTGGTATACTGATCACAACCAGTTTATCGCCATATCTCGCTTCTGATCTGAGTAATTTTTTTACTCCAACGGGGGTCTGATTATTTTGTGGATGTTATGTTTACTGATGATACCAAAAACCTGACTGCTGAGAAGCAAAGGGGACTGCAAGATGGTGGAAAGAGAAGAGTGATGCAACAGTTGTTGGACAAACGACCTACGACATTTAACTTTAAAGTAGGGAAGGGTTTCAAATGGGCCTGACGATGAGTACTTCATCAAAGATAATCTGCACATTAGTTACGTAAAAGGGACTTAGGAGTGGTCGTCACGCCAAAATTTGCCCTCTAGAACAGTATATGAGAAGGATCGTAAAGGAAGTGAAATATGTTTTGGTCATTGTCAACGTCAATGTGAAAATTGAGATATTTAGGGAGATATACACAATGTACGTTTACCATAACCTAAAATATGCAGCAACATTTTGGTCTCCCTCCTAGTCGCTCCACATACAATGGTTTGAAAGTCCAGAGGAATGAAACTAGAACGGTGCTAGAATTATAGAGAAATAGGTACGGATAGAATAAGATGGAATAAGGTACGAATAGAAAAGGCCTCAATGTGCTTAGTTTGGAAAAAGAAGAGCAAAGAGAAACGTAATAATCACGTGTAGACTTCTAAATAGCTATGACGATTTATAGTCCACAATAACAGGAAACAACAGTTAGAGGCTAAAGAGCTTTAGAGGGATGTGAAGGAACAGCAGCAGGAGGTCCAGGAACAACGGAAGGAGCTCAAGTAGTAACAATTGTTATTCGAGAGATGTGCTCGGAGGGACTCGCAGAACCATATCTAATCTGTTTACCTGAGGAGTGAGCAAAGCCAGGAGGGGGTAAATAGACTACTGATGTGTAAAATTAAGAAACGATGCATGAAAACTGGAGAAAGAATTGGAGTCCCACGGGAATAAAGTTCCCAACCTATATGAATACAGGAATGAAAATAATGACAAGACAAACTTGGCTTCGCGATGATAACACCAAGACGATGCGAGGGGGAGGGTTCTTGGGTTTGGGGATTCTAGAGGATTAGAGATAGGGTAGGGACCAGAGGGTTGTGTATGGTTGGAGATGAGGAAGGGACCAAAGGCCCGGGAAGGTTGGAGGTGGCAGATTCTATTAAGATACGACAGTGATTGGTGTCGAACTTTGGGAAAGTGTGTCAGTGGAGGAGGATGAGAGCATATGTGGATAAAAGTAAGGCTATAGGATTAGCAGTGAGGTGAAACAGGTTAGCTGGGGCGTGAGTTTAAACGGAGAAAACTGGGAAGGAACGGGGTGTTTTTGATTCCTGGCAAAGGACATGGCAACGAATGAAACTATGGGAGCGGAGGTGAGTGAGGGTGCGAAGATTCTTAGGAGCATTGAGGAACGTGTGGAAAGAGGTCACTAATCTGGGAGGGTGAAAATGGGTAGGTATGAAGGTACATTAATCCCAACAAATGTTGTTTGGATGTGACGCATAGACTATAGATGAGGATGTGTGGAGGAGGGTGTACGCATTGCAAATAAAATGTTTGAAAACAGCGCCTGATTTCTAAGCTTTCCATCCTTCACCCTTATTTAGTTCCTGCTCTTTCGGTGGTGGGTTTAATACTAAAGTATCTCATTATTATTAGCATTTTTTCCAATGTTTCTTTCCTGTTTACTACTCTTTATCAACCTTATTAATCAATAGATCTTTCTTATTTCTCCCACCAACAGGTCATAGCTACATACATGTATCTATATAAATAATCTCCTCTAACTCGATCTGCCTCTCGACTCGTCACAACTATAACTCGTATCTAGACAGGATTTCCCAGAGGAGTAGACGTAATGGAAAGTTTAGCGCCTCAAACACCACGAATTTCATCATATTTCCTTTTATAAAACTAATTACGATTCATGCATCTGTAATTCTCCCACTGACACAGTGAACGTAACTCTTATCACCGTAATATCTAAACTGGAGTGAATACTTAAGTGCGTCTTCTTATCTGAACAGATACGTCTATAGCGTAAAGATTAATTCGTCCTTGTATGAAGCACTGATTTTATATCTGAGGATACATATCTCTGAAGTGGAAGGTCGTGGTCATGCAGACCGAAATGGAGACTGAAGGTGAGTGACTAAGAATTTTAGTGCTTGGAACCTGAACATGCAGGAAGGTAAAAGGGAAGCACAGGATAGATTGAGTTGGACCGATGTTGCATACAGGGAAGAGACGTACTGTCAGTAGACTGAACCAGGGCATTTGAAGCAGCCGGGGGAATCCACGGAAAAGCCTGTGGAACCTGGTTTTGGTTTGGGGGCTGCGGCTTCAGTGCATTGCACATGACAGCTAGAAAGTAGATGTGAGTAAAGGAGGCCTTTCCTTTGTTCCTTCGCTATCTCGCTAACGCGGGAAACGACGAACAACTATGGTTGATAGATCATCGTATAATGAAATGCAGCTTACTGACTCTCAGTCTGGCCTAAAGATTAATACTAACCCTTATTTATACGCTGCAGTGTTGGTTGCCTTTCTCTCTTCTCATCTTCGGTGTCTGCTCGATTGATCTACCTCTTTGCGTGCCTTTATCGTTAGCAAGGTTACATAGAGCACGGCAAGCCACTGTGTCACATGATTACTATATGGTACTCTATGGCTGTTGGAACTCAAGGGTGTGGTTTGTTTCTTTCCTTACACTACTACGCTTTAGAACTCTTTATCTTCTTACATCTTTCCTAGCAACTATGACCTGACCCTTTCCAGACGGCTAGGCTTCCAACTCCTTAAGATAGATTAAGATTTTCCTCTTATTCTTCTATTTTTCCATTATTTTACTATTAATTTTGTTCTTTATATGTATAGCTCAAAGCAGGAATATTCAGCGAACTGAGTACACGATACAGCCTAAATGGATGTGATATGTGTTCACAGTGTGGAGTTATTTGACCATGCAAGCAACACGACACCTGCTGACCCGTGCTAGTCACTGCCTGCGGGCCAGTCACTGCATGCGAGTCAGAGCTAGGCTGGCAGTGACCTCCCATTTCACTACCACTTCACTGCCTGCCGCTCAAAACATGTAAGTAGCCTCAGTATAGTTTGTTATGTATGCCGTATTGTTTACGTTACATACTGATCTTCCTGAATCTGAATAGCAAAAGCGTTTCGTCTCATTAATTCACTTTTCTTTTTTATAACAAGCACTAAAAAGCTATTTGCCCTGTCGTTTGTGACACATTTACATGCTGGCTACTAAGTTGTGATACTTAAAGTTATAAAAAATTTGTGATGTGCTTTCAGATATACCAAGTTTGTGACGCATTTGCAGCTATACCAAGTTTGTGACGCACCTACAGATAAACTTCTCATACCATATTCATAACACATGCCTAACAAATCTGACATCAGTCGGTCTCAAATGAAGGAATGGTGAAAGACTTTCATTGCTTGGAAGAAAAAGAAGACTGTAGAACCTACAGGTTTCCTTCCATGAGACGTAATAACCACAGGCTATCTTTCTGTAGGTTGTCGACTACATTTCTAATTATCACACTTACTGGAGAGAATATAATCGCGTCATTTGATATGTACATTCTTCATAGCTTATGATTAGATTTATAGTCTATGTAGAATGTTTTGAGACAATATAAGCACTATCGAAAACTACATTTATTTATCTACATCCTTGTGTCTTACATAATTTTTTTTTTATACATATCGTGGGAAGATGATGTTTTTATTGTTGTGGCAGGTGCATACGAGGAGTGTCCATAGGCCAAGGTGTTGCTGGCCACCAACATCTGAGGAGTGATTCAGCAAATCAAGATTGCCTGGGGAAGGCCAGTGTTACTATGGGTAGCGCCACCGCCAACCCAACCTCCTCCATGCTCCAGGTCTGGCTCGCCTTCTCGTAATATATTTCTCTTCTGTCATCATGTATAGACATGCCATATTATGTAAACGCTGCAGCAGTGACTCAACAGTGCCCGTCACCGCTTGCCACACTAATGCAGCAGTTACCTAGTAATGCCTGTCAAAATTAGCACATTATTTTTGCTACAAAACAAAGAAATAATGAGTATGCTTCATTCGAAAACGATGTTGTCCTTGACTTCGACCGTTTGTGATACATGTTTAATATTTTTTTAAACCTCTCTAAAGTGCTGATGTCTTAAAATTATTTATTTTCTTATATTCCCAATTTATTAACGTTATTATACAGAAGAACAGGTCTGATCATAAACTGTGAACACAGTGTGAATAAATGGATAGCGACACGAACATTGCATATGAACCACTCAGCTATGGAATAGGTGCGTAGCTTCTTCGCCAACTTAACGAACGGCGACTATGGTAAGAGTGGTCGACAACAAGGATGGTCGCCAGCAAAGATGGTCATCAGTAAGGGTGGTCGACAGCATGGATGGTCGACAGCAAGGATGGTACCACGCCAGCAAGGGTGGTCGCCATCAAGGATGGTCATCAGCAAGAGTCGTCGACAGCAAGGATGGTCACCAGTAAAGGTGGTCGACAACAAGGATGGTCGTCAGAAAGGATGGTCACCAGTAAAGGTGGTCGTCAGCAAGGGTGGTCACCAGTAAGGATGGTCGACAGAAAGGATAGTCGCCAGTAAGAGTCGTCGACAACAAGGATGGTCGCCAGGACGTGAAGCTCTCGTTTGGCATTTGGAGGCGCCAAAGATAAACGATTGTGTGTGTGTGTCACCTGCTGAGATTGGGTTGAGATTAGGGCCTCTTCTGCGCCTACCTGGTTGTAGGGCTTAGATTCTATGTAGAGTCTATGTCGCCGTATGCTAAGGTGGCGAAGAAGCCACCGTATGTAATGTTCGTGTCGCTACCCATTTATTCACACTAAGTGTGTTCACAGTTTATAATCAGGCCTGTTCTTCAGTATAAGAATGTTAAAAATTGGGAACATATAAATCTGAATGATTTTAAGGCATAAACGTTTTATATTTGCTACAAAACAAA
The DNA here is from genome assembly GCA_038088735.1 of Panulirus argus. Lineage (NCBI taxonomy): Eukaryota > Metazoa > Arthropoda > Malacostraca > Decapoda > Palinuridae > Panulirus > Panulirus argus. Next base: position 5,583 of record JAYMFT010027134.1, read on the forward strand.
GAAATAATGAATAGGCTTCATTCGAAAACGATGTTGTCCTTGACTTTGACCGTTTGTGTAATATGTCGATAATTCAAAATCTTGTATCCTTCTGACGAATAAGTAACATGAATCTTTGATTTTCTTAGCTCTTGGTTGAAGAAAGCCAAATAAGAATTGCTGATATTTGTTGGCGTTTCAGGTGTGCTGGGCTGTGGGTGGGATGGATTCATTCCCTTATGTGTGGCTACGGGACAATTGCCAGTGTCCTTCCTGCTTCCATCCAACGTCACTATCACGACAGATAAGTGTGGAGGACCTGAATCTTGACATCGTCCCCACTAACATCCAGGTGAGTTGTCTGCATTTAGCAATAAAGCAGTAGTTATGCAACGAGAAAACTCGGTTCACATACCTTTCCCAAAAATTCTTACATTTCAATTTTTTTTCAGTGACCTGTGAATTGATATTCCATTCAACTGCGACGTCAGTATGAATTATGCTGCTTCCTGCATTCAGAGCAGAATGCGACCATAATCCCCCACATGTAATTTCATAACTAATATTCACATATTCTGTTATTAAAAGCTTAAGAAATATAAAGTTGGGAACAGTTACTGGAGGAGAGTTTCACATTTTGCATGCGTAGCTCAAAGTCATGTAGGATTCAGTTTCTTGCACATGAAATATGAATGACGTGAAATTCGTGTGAGTACATAAAGGAGAATCTATTTACCTAGGTCGCTATAGTAGATAATTGCAGATGGTGTACTGGATATTAAAGTGTAGAAAATATCCGTCCAACCACAGCAAACCAACAAATATGTACTGCATCAGTGGAACGTGAATATAGTAGGCTCTGGTTTCAGTAAATTATACATGATAACTAGATGATGAGTATGTACGAGTCCATTACCTCATTTCTGATACACATCGAAAAAGTGGGAGTGAGAGAAGCAGATCGGCTCGATTATATTAATGTGTGTGTGTGTGTGCTTTAGCATATATATTTGTACATTTGGTGACAATCTGCATAATCATAAGGTTAGGGCATGTTAGTTTAAATGATGCAATGACAGAAGTATGAATATAAGTCTACATCAAGAAACTTAAGCTAGGCATTGTCCCTGGATTTCTCGTACATGTGTAAATTTCTGATTTTTTTTTTTATCAGATGGCTAATGGAGGTGAAGCAGTTGAGATACAGTGGTCAGATGGTCACTGTAGTACCTACAGTGCTACCTGGCTCCACGAGAGGGCCTTCAACAAAGCCAGCCAAGATCGACGTAACTGTTTCTGCAGGTGGGCAACAGATAGTTCATAGGTGGTGTTGGATAGGTTAGGTTAGGTTAGGTTAGGTTAGGTTACAGTCAGTTAATCACAGTCTGTTTCACATCCTTTGTCAACGTTAATCACCCAGCCCCACAGAAAATAGTATAGCCACACCCCCTGCGTCAGCGAGGTATGTTTTAAATAGTAAACACGGCAAACTTTTGTCATGTTAAACAAGTGCAAATAATATCGTGTCGATTTGAATTGAAACAATTATCAAGATTGTTCTTAAATGTATGCATGGTACTGCTTTCAACAGCTGTCATTGGTAGGTTATTTCATGTGGTGATGAAGAAGAGGTACTTTGCCTTTTTTGAGCCAAAACATATGCCAACAAGTATGTACCCATTACTACGAACGAAATCAGAGTAATCAAAGCTTAAGTAGCTTCTTAGATTGAGATTAGAGCCCATGATAATTTTGAATGCCTGTTTTAGATTACTACATTACCTTCCCTTTCTGAGCTAAAAAATTTTTAGTTCACTTGGCTTTCATAGGGATTGTTTCGCAGTCCGGAAATCATCTAGGTAGTTTGACACTGTAATTCCTCCATTCTCTCTGTCTGTTTTCAAGTAAGGTGAACAGAATTGACGCAGTATTTTAGATGGGCCCCAAAAGCATATGGACAGTTTGATGACAATGAAACATTTCCCCTCTCTCTTCTTATCTTGTTTTAGTTTTGAGTTGTACTGGACAGGTTAGATTATCTTCATAGTAACAGTCCACTTGTCCTTTATATTTTCTGTTTTCCTTTATTCGTAAGAAAGATTTGTAGCTTGAAGGTTTCTGCCTCTTTCTCCTTCCAACTACAGTTAAAATAAATTAGTTTGGATCTTGCAGGATCTTCCAATAACTCTGAATATTGATGGCATTGTGCCAGAGGGCCATGCGGTGAATGGAAAAGAAAAGAGAGCGATCTGTTGCAGACTTAAGCTAACTGATATAGAAGAGAGGGAAAAATATCATGTACAATATCATGCTTGGATCTTAAAGTAATGTACATATGTATAATGCAAAACATTGGCAACTCTCATCATCATGTTTCAGTTCATGATTTGTTTTTTTCTTTTCCATCACTTAAGTTTCCCATCTCAGTATGGAGATTGTGTGCTGGGAGATGTTTATCATATCTTTTACTTTTCAGTTAACCTAATCTTTTATCTCTCCATTTATACTTGTTTTATCGTCGCCCTTGCAGCATTCTTTGAATCATTATCCCAACTTCCTCCCTTCTTTTCTGTTTTCTCATGATACCTTTTTTATGATATTGTTGTTAGCTAACATTTCTTAGTCATTGCTGACTTCTTAACAGTGAGTTAACCGTCACCCTAAGAAGGTCTAAAGGTGTTACCCAGAACTGTGTCCAGTAATTGGTATTGATAAGAATTATTTGCACTTATTTTCAGACCACCACAGTCCTTCTGGGGCTCAGAGCTGCTTGAGAACTTACCACGAGCATCATTTCCAGAGCTGCTGAAGGACGATATGGCGCTCCTCACCTTCCTCAAGCAGTTGGAAGTCACAGGTCTAGTGGTAGTTTCTGACACACCCTGTCATTCGGGACAACTTAGTCAGCTCTCCAAACACATTGGTCACTTGGTGCCAACTCATTATGGGTAAGTTGATGAATTTTTCATTAACTACTGTAGTTTCTACTGAGAATGATGGCCAGTAGGTATGTTGGACCACTAGGTGATCTGGCCATGGCCAAACAAACCAGAGACAGGTTGATGTATTCATATGTCATAGGCGGTACTATTGCAGTAACAAAACAATTCCTTAAATCAATTAAGACACTATGTCACCTGTGTAGATTCATATCATTATTAGCTGACACTAAATTCAGCTTTTTGAAATTAATCACTCCAGCTCTAGCTTTCAGTCCCAGCTTCAAGAACGAATCCCTAAAGTTCCTTATCATTCACATCTCATATTGTACATTGTTTATAGTGAAACCAAAAAATCCTGTCCACTATGTCTGTAAATGGTGGCTGAATCAGTGACCCACCTTAACTTCACACAATGCGCTTGATTTAAAACGATGAAAAAAAAAAATGAAAGTAAAGCACCTTTCTGAAAAATGTAAACTTTATTGAGGGCCAGAGATTTTCAGCTGTAAATAACTATGACCGTTGCATGAATATCTGAAGGAGGGCTCAAATGGGATTGCACCATGTTCATCTTCCTAACCTGAAGGTCTCTTTAGAGAGAAGACCTGACATTCTATACTTTTCAGGTACACCAGGTGCTATATTTTACTTTCAGTCTCTTGGGACTTATATAACTGTTGGCATCTGTTTTACTTGCAAATGCAGTTTTCATGCACATAGTAAATGTTAACAAATAAAGAAACATCAAGATTTGTCAATGCTGTAATGCAAGTACCAATTTATTTATGTATGGTACCAATTTCATGGCAACAAAACTCACATAAATCTTTTTCTCAGGTAGAAAGAATACAACTATTGTATCTCTTCTGTCATAGGAGAGTGCTAAGATTGGCAAGGGGGGGGGGCACAAGCCTTCCTCACCCCACAGTTTTTAAAAAAGAAACAGAAGGAGCTCAGAAAGACTGCTCATTAGCCTTGAAGGCTATTGCTGGGATGTTTCAATGTACATGGATGTAACCATGATGAGAATAAGGGGGAGATAGGTAGTAAGTATGTTTTGGAAAGGAGCCTAGATGATTTGGCTCTTAGTGAAACTAAGCTCAAGGGGAGGGGAGCGGAGGAAAGAATGGTACCAGCCTGTACTTAGGACAGAAGGTTAGTCAAGTTTTATCAGCCTTGAATATCCATGGTGTTCCATGTAACATAGATGCGTGTAAGTGGTCAGTACCAACTGGGATTCCATACAGCCTTAGTACCACATAACTAAAACTGGGATCTCCTGTACTCATTTATTATTAGTACATGAAATGATATGATGAGGAAAAGAGAAATGTTTAGATATATTTCTTTTTCAGAGAGACGTTTACTGTTCAGAACAAGATTAATGCCAACAATCTGGCGTATACCTTAAGTTCTCTTGATATGCATAGTGATCAACCTTACCTAAACCACGTGCCTGACGTAAGTTAAATATGGTATCCACGATGAATTATTATAGTAATCTTACCCAAAAACTTAACAAGGATAAGAAATGGGGCCTTTATGAGAATTGAAATTTTCTCAGTCTGTTTCCTTGAAATTCAAATCTCCCATTGTTGGGACTCTGCTGCGTCTAAGTAGGGATTGTCTAGCTTTTTTTTTTTTTGCCATCCTGAGTGAAATTAAGTTCTAGAGATAGGGAGAAGAATGATTTTGGAATGTTTTGCGTGCTTAGCTTAAGGGTTAGTGTAAGGGTCAATACTTCTACCGAAGGGGGACTTGTAGGAGTGGGTGAAGGAGTGTAAGGAAGTGAGCTTCAGATTTATATGGGTAATAATGCAAGTGGAGTACATGAGAGAGAGAGGAATGATTGTTAGTACTCATGCACCTGCAAGCAAGGAAAGAGGAATGAGTGTTTTGGGAGGAGCTGAGTAAATGTCAGTAATATTGATGCAAGGAATTGAATATTAGTGATAGGCGACTTGAATGCGAAATTGTGCAGTGTGACACATACGGGTTCAGGGGAATTGTTTTAGATGGCACGGGTAGGCTAGGAGACAGCCAGATTGTTTCCTTGACCAGTAGTCAGGTGCTGTGACCTCACTCGTTAGCCTAATGCTCTCAGATCTCCTGGGGTAGTTATGGGAAGGATTTGGTACAACAGAAGATCCCCTAACGATTCTTGCAGCACCAGACACTTCCCATAACAGCCTCAGGAGATCTGAGAGGATTAGGCTAATGAGTGAAGTTACAACGGCTGACCACAGGTCTAGGGTTCATCTGATTATCTCTGTCCTTCCTTTCCTATGTTTCCCGCACCCAACTTGTCTTACATAATATCTCCCAGGACTATTCTTCACTTCTAGCCACATCTTTCTGTGATGGAGGTTGTAAATTTAATGTCTTGTGTAATATACTTTGACCTGAATATTTATCCAGCTTTTAACCTTACATATTAATGACATACTTACATTTTGTTTCTCAGAGATATCACAGGCAAATTCTAATATTCTTTATTCTTGACTGTGACATAAAGATCCAGCTGTTACACTGCATCGCCCAGTACCATGGAGAGGGAGGCGAAAATGTTCTGGCTGACTCTTTCCATGCAGGCCACATACTCTGCTCACAGCACCCAGACAAGTTCCATGCCCTCACCACTATGCTGGTGGATTTCTCGGACGTAGGTCTCGAGCATGGAAAAGAATTCTATGTCCTGGATAGAAAACCAGTAATAAGGTCAGTGTACATGACAAGCACTCACACAACATTCAGAAAGATTAAGCGATACAAGCATGTGATTTTTATCACTTTAGTGAAAGACCTTTTTTATTTAAACTGTTTTAGATTTTATTTGTACTTAGTTTCCCTCTCAACTTGAAAGTTAAGTTTCCAAGAAGAAAGTTCTTGATGGATTGTGGATGGCATGACTACAAGACTCTAAGGTGACAGATAGTTGCTGTTTTGTAATTATCATTGTATACTCAGGGAATGATTTTTAGTCCCATTTCCGATCAAAAAATCCCAGTTCGCGATTGGTATATGAAACAATATATTTTATTGTTGCAGGTGTGATCACTTTTGAAGCACTTATTTCAATAGACAAACCTTCTGTGTGTTATAACAGGATTTTACATGGTGTTGGATAAGTCAATCATCTGACCATCTCTCAAATGTTATTATGCAAGTTTGCACAGCCACACATGCTCTGCAGAAAGCAAATATCATCATAGACCGTGGAAAATCTTAGCTTGTTCCAGTTCAAAACTTTATATAGTATGACATCAACTGCTGCTCCCAAATAGGTTTGCTTCGAATGATGAGAGTTGATCTGTTCACTCTTATTTTCCTTAGGAATTTCTTTAAGTTCCTTCTTCGTGTGGTTATACTCTATATGCACATCGGTGTATACCACAGGCAGAGCCTCATGAGTATTCATTTATTTTTTTACTTTGCCTTCCTTAAAAAAATTACATCTAAAGAGTGCATTAGTTTTGGTTAGCTGTTGCCTCTAGCTAGCTTTGATGTTCATTTTGGTAGCTTTCGTTTTTTGGCATTATAATGCTGATGATATCTACAGTTAACGAGCCAATAACAATAAGCTATTTTCAGCCTGGATCACGAAGGAAATATCCACCAAGTGAACTTTAACACAATGGTGCGGGACTCCTTCTTCCTGACCTCAGCAGATAAGGTTGCTAGCTTTTATGATGCAGTTTCGACCTTTTACCACATTCTCAAGGATCCTCAGAACCACATCGAGTACAAGATGAAAAAAGGTATGTTAATTTTAGACAGATTTACAGAACTGTTTGACCGTTATCATTCTCTACAGTGTCTCATGTGTTGCAGGGACGGCTCATTCCTCCGACTGACGCTCTGCCGTTCACTGGTTCCACAGTACCTTCAAAATGTATTTGTCCCATTCTTTTCTAGTCTAGATTATATTCTAACTTCTTACATTTATTTTGCTCTTTTTTTTGTCTCATTTTTCATATCTTCTTACATGATGCTTACTTAACTGAGGAAACTGTACTTTTGTTTACTTATCCTGACTGCTGCAAGCAGTTTATTTGTACTTCACTCATATGATACCCTGACTGACATGTAGATTCTACAGCCGAGTTTTTGAGGAATTCTATTGCTAGTGGTCGATGTTAACAGTATGGAAATTTTTGACATACAAATTTTAGGAAAATTTTACGTGTCATCCTGCAATGTGTAAAAAGACAGAGCCTTGTTATGGATAGGGAAGCTGAAATCCTTGAAAATTAACTCCCTGGCCATCCATTTTCTTGTGTTAAGCACATTGTACATGACAAATGACAGCTAGAGATTGTTTGGGTGTTGATTAAGCCATTTTTCGTTTCTTTCCGATGTTACCTAAAGTAGTGGAAGCAGTTATGTACAAATATTTTTTATCAAATTTTCGGTAGGAATTCGTTTTGTTTATCGCTGGTATATTCTAAAGAGTATTGTGTGAAAGATATTTCTCAGTGCAACAAGTGTGTGTGATGTCAACAATGGCTGCTCAGTCTACTTATGGATAGGGTGGTGAGGAAAGTGAATGTGAGGATTTAGGGAAAGTTATATATATATATATATATATATATATATATGTGTGTGTGTGTGTGAAAACTTCTATACCAGAAGATGCCTTAACTATGGTGCATACATTGAATGAATACAGTGCATAGAAAGAAAAGTACCATAATTCTCTAAGAAAATTATTATAGATGATATGCAAAATTTGATGGAGCATTTTGATTAGGGGCAAAACTCGGGAGAGACTTCGTGGTAATCTTGATATCAAGACGCATAGTCTGTGGTGAGATACTACATGGCCCATTTTCCTGTTGATAATTGACATTGTATGTACTAGAGAGAGAGAAATAATAAATATAAGTGATTCCAGTAACTATTATGGTGGTGTTGTGTCTTTACAGGTGAAATCATTGTGTTTGACAACACACGAGTGCTGCATGGACGCAAAGGATATGGAATGGCGCATGGCGATCGTCATTTGGAGGGTTGCTACTGGAACTGGGACCAGGTCCGGTCCAGGCGGCGTAGTCTTCAGATCAAGCTCACTGAAAAGTAGAAGCAGAATGTTATGAGGAAAGAAAGGACGCAGAATAAGATGTGGATGCCATAGCAGCACTGGATTGTCTAATTATTCTGCAGTGTTGACTATTTGGTTTGATTAAAAGTCCGTTTTATTTATAGATTTGCTAAGCACTTGTAAATTCTTTTGTGAAGACTGTTAAAGACCTACAGGTAGCGTGACTAATGCTATGATGTTTAGTAATTTTCTGTTATATTCATGAGTGGATCAGGCTGCCGTTTAGTATAACTAAAGTAGGATTGATCATACGGACTATTTAGCTAACTTGGGAAACAATGATCAAGTATGAAAAAGTTAGATAATTGATTTTTGTACTAAAGTTTTTTACTGGATGTATTTTAGATACAGTGTAGATTGTAGTTTGAGATGATTTGAAAATGGCATTTGGTGGTAACATCAGGTCTGGGTTTACCTCCACGGGGCATTTGGGCTAAAGTATACCCAGGGGCCCTTTGCCTCGCAGTGATCATATGATCATATGCTAATCCTGTGATGGTACAAAATCTCTTCACCTGATATGTGTATTTAGTAAAAAAAAAAAAAAAAATGGCTGGTTTGACATTTTTGAATGAAAAGAATTTCTGATTTTTTTGTTTACTGACTTTTTTTTTTAAAGCATTACTTTAGTGTGGGACGATACACCATCTCTGTTTGATCCTGTTGTCTTTACACACTGTGGCAGAGAAACAGTACATTTAGAATATGATGCTCACAGAAAAAAGTGATTTCGTTGTGCACGATTTTGATTAACGGTTGGAGACTAGCAAGTGATCAGATTGGTAAAACCGATGGCGTCTTAGCTACGTCTCAGCCTTAAATATCAACTGACTGTTTTACGTCTTCTGTCCTCATTCTCGTATCTTCTCTGACGATGCTGTCATTACATGAAAGTGCACTTGGAAACTTATCGTGTTTCATTTTCCTCATGGTTATCAGGAGTTACTAGATCACGCGCACCACTGTGACCTATTTCAGGGCCTCTGAGAGGGGGGACATTGTACCCTGACCCGGGGGCCCAAAAGGGGGCCTGGGAATTTCCTGGGATCTCAGAAAATGCAGGAAATCAACAGAGCGCTCCATTCCACCTATATGCACAATACATACATATATCAACATATACATAAACATGCATATACACATATGCACATGTACACTCGCACCTTAGAGCCTCTGCCCCTTATCTCGTTGACACAATGTGAAACAACAGACGAACAATTCTGATTACTACGTGTGATGCCTGGAGTGTTTTGGGAGGCCTGCCATCCTCGGTGACGCCAGTTAGTACAGCTACTCGTTTCTGGCGTTTGAATTGCGTGTGAATCACCGTGCGTCATCGACAGGAGAGTAATATGATAATCTTAATGTAGAGGTAATTATATGAATGACAGTCTTTCAGTAGGTATAAATGCTGCTGACATCGTTCAAGCAAAACATATTTACCACACGACACACTGGACACTAAAGCATGCAGCCATGTACTGCCAGACGACATGGACAGACGTTAGTTGCCGGGTAATAATTGCAGCTCGACATGGTGGGGCTGAAAAGAAAATATGATATTGTCTCTTAAACTGGCTGTGGGTGGTAACACAACTGTAACAATAATAGTGTAATGTTGAAACTGTATCAGTAAATGAAACCAAAAATGGGCTACTATCAGCATTGGTTCGTAATAACCGAGGTCCTGTTGACATTAGCATCGAAATATTACTTCGAAATATGCATATATGGGAACAGTTGGATCACATTGCTACCGTTGATTGCAATGTGCTGTAATACTGCTGAAGTATATGCAACACCCTCAAGATTGTTTGGGAGAAATATAGAGTCAAGGCAGCTGGTATGACAGCTTATGAGTGGTCAGTCTGTCGTCTATATGAGCATGTGTCGACCACGACGAAGAAGCCATAGGTTTTGTATCACCATTGCGTCCGTTATGTAGTTAATTAGAATCACCGCTTGGCTGTCATATGGGTCATGCCAGGTTACATGAAGTAGATCACTGTCATTGTATGACAAAATAAGTCATTTGAAGTTACTTTCATTGCAAATTAACAGACTATCCGATTCGTTAGGCTTATATTTTTTCGAGCCGGCTCCAGCGTCACCTGAGCTCAGCAAATTTTGCACTATAATCCTATTTGGCAATCAACCCTTACGTTGCAAGTCATTGTATTTTTTACATTGAATTTGTTAACACCATCGTAGCAAACCATCACCGTTTTACGTATATTATATTCTATCCAACCTCATTCTGTTCTGTGACAAATTAATTGTATGGCGCAGTTATCATGTCTATGGGATTCAGCTCACAGTCAGACGTACCAAGCATACCGAGTAGCTCCACATCTCTAACGTGTGATCATTTCCAAATACATAAGACCCTGGGGAGTTGAGACTTATTAGTGCGAGTGTACATATTCATACTTGCTCGCCTTCATCCCGAGAGCTGGCTGCTTGTGTGCCCCCACCACTAGCTTAGACCACGGAATACTCGGCAAGCTGCTGCGTCACATGATTATTGTGTGGCCATCGGCAACTCAAGGGTGTGCCG
>JAYMFT010027145.1:0-16161 GCA_038088735.1 Panulirus argus
TGATGAGACAGGAAGTAAGACCAGCAATCCTGACATGGAGAGTGTAGGATGGTTCCGGGCACCACTTTAACGCTCCTATTTTTTTGTGTTTGTTTGTTTGTGTGTGTATGCGTGTGTGTGGCAGGTGGGAATGATTGACAATGCAGTTAACTGAATGATATGTTAGAAAAGACCTCCAGACGAACACAAGGCAGAGGGGGAAGGGGGTATGTGGAAGAGTTAGCGTTGAGGAAGTAAGATTTAGTGTAAGGGAAAGAGCCATGGCTCAACCCAGCCTACATGGAATGGCCTTGTTTTGGATAAGACTGGACAGGACAAGTGAAGAAGACAGATTGGCCTATGTGGATGTGCGTCTTTTTTATTTTTTTCAAGTGAAAGGAGAAGGATGTGTAGGGAGGGGAGTGTTTGTGCTTATGACACTAGTCACCGAACTTGGTCAATGACTTTGTAGGGATTTGGTGCTGATAAAGCTATTCAGAAATGTAGTTGTTGTTTAGTAAATTGGATTACGATAGTTTTCGGCTGGTCTGTTGAAGTTGTCTGTCGGTTATTGAAGAATGTCGTCTAGGGATCATGATGGAGCTCAAACGTTCTGTTTGTCTGTCAGAAACATATCAACAGCAAATGTTCAGGGCTGGAATCTTTGTTCTCTTGTGCAGTTCTTCGTTCCCAATAAAATCATACCACTTGATGTTCAAGATCCATCTTAGTAATTTATTTTGAATGTCCTGAAGGTTACGAATGTTCGTATTTTGTAGTGTGCTCTAATGGTGTTTGATCTTATCTACGTTAGTAATATATATGCTGCTTAGTCTGAAAACATCGGGTCGTTCCTCCTCAAGGAAGATGGCGCTCAGATGGTGGCTCCTGTAATAATGGAGCACGCTGAATTTTAAACATTTATTGTTTAGCGCAGTTAATAGATTCTTTTTGAGCTGTTGCTTGATATAGCCACTTCATGCCATTCGACTCTTTAATTATTGTTCTAGATGAGTTGTGTCTGGTCCTGGGTGGAGAACGTGCGGGTAGGGTATGGGAGGGAGGACGGGTCTTCGTCCGTGTACTGAATTACTATGTTGTTAGATACTGAACTTATGGGGAAGTCATTGGTTACGTCATCAGTGACTGATTCAAGAGCTCCTCCAGGAAGGTTTGGTTCCATGTGGCCAGGTGGAAGTAGCAGCGGTGGTGTGGGAGGTGGTGGGATTGGTGACGGGAGAGGTGGAGAAGCAGGCGGTGAGGGATAAGGTCGGCGGAGCGATAAGAGACTTGAGGCAGTACTGGCAGTGGCCTGAGATGTAGCATTTGTGATTGAGGTGAGGAGAGTGGAAATGTCAGGAATTTCGAAAGTATAACCAGAGCGGTATGAACGGTTGTTGGGGAGGGAAACTAGGAGTTCGGGAGAAGTTTCCATTGTTGGTTATTTATTTTGTTTGTCTTATCCTTGCATCATAAAGTATTAAAATCATGGGCATCTTACTTACTGAGAAATATGTCTTCCTGGAAGCATGGACCCATCTTTGTTTAAAGTGTATGGATGTGAGGAGCATTAGGGATGAGGGTATGAGCAGGTTGGGCGACAGGAGGTTTGGTGGCAAAAGTTCCTGCGTATGGTTTGGTTCGGTTTGTGTTGGTAGAGGAGCCATAGGAGTTATGTGTTCGTCGCTCTCTCCTCCGTGGGCATTGCCCAATCACTGCACTGTGGGACACTTTGCAGCTGACGAAAGTTGGTGTCTGGGCCTTACACTGGCGGAGGCAGTGACCAACCTCAGTACAGTGGCTACAGTGGCTCCAAGTCTGCTGTTGTGTCTTACAGTTTCTAGACTCATGTTCGTACTGCAGACACTTGAAGCATTTCAGTACTTCAAGATATTGGACTGGTTTAATATTACGTTTCTCGCAGGCAGTGAGACCGTGAGACCATCGAGAACTGAATTCCACATGTGGAAGAGCGATTAGCGTCAATAGGGCTGGCACACTGAATATTTAGTGTGGGGTCGAGTAAGTGTGAAAACATTAGTGACATGAACTTCACCATTCTCCTGGTGCAAATTAACAGTAATCTCATCAGGCTGAAGGGACAGAGTTGTACCATAAAAGTTAATGGCCAGAACAGTGCATCTGGTCAGGAGGGGCCGGTCATAGGCAAGCTGACAGTTCTTCCCTCTAATTATCGTCCTGTTGCTTTGACATCTACCATTTCCAAAATCTTTGAATCACTCCTCGACTACCACATCCTTAAACACCTCGAATATCACAGTCTTTTCTCTGATCACCAATATGGTTTCCGTAAGGTGAGATCCATTGGTAATATTCTTTCTTATCTTACTAATGTCTGGTCATCATCCCTGGAATATTTTGGGAGTCATGTGTAGTTGCTCTTGACTTATCTAAGGCTTTCGACAGGGTGTGGCATCGGGGTCTCATCTCTAAGCTCCCCTCTTGCTCTTGACTTATCTAAGGCTTTCGACAGGGTGTGGCATCGGGGTCTCATCTCTAAGCTCCCCTCTTTTGGCTTCCTCCTTCACTTTGCTTCTTGATATCTAGCTTCCTCTTTGGATGGTCTATCTCTGTGGTTGTTGATGGATCAGCCTCCCCCTTTTCTCCATTAACAGCGGTGTCCCTCAAGGGTCTGTCCTGTCCCCTACACTATTTCTCCTTTTTTTTCAACGAGTTTCTCTCTTCCACAAATAATCCAATGCATTTATACGTTGACGACTCAACGCTGCATTCATCTACATCCTTCAATTCTGCTCTTTCTTCTCTCACTCGATCTGCATCTCACCTTGACACAGCTTCCACAATAAACTCAGACTTGGACAGGATATCTCATTGGGGTGCACAAAATCTATTTAAGTTTAATGCCTCCAAGACCCAATTTCTACCCATCTCTCTATCAAAAACTCCTCACAACTTTCGTATCTCCTTTGCCGGTTCTGTAATTCCACCTCTTGACTCAATGAACATACTTGATATTACTGTAACATCCACTCTTTCTTGGAAACCTCACATTATGGGAATAGCTAAATCTGCCTCTTAGAAACCGGGTGTCCGGTTTAGATGTCGTAACTTTCTCTCTTCTGAACAGTTGCTCCGTTTATACAAGGGATTGATTCGTCCCTGTATGGAGCACTGCTTCCACATTTCGGGTGGTTCTAGCTCTGTTTCCTTAATTGAAAGAGTTGAGTCGAAAGCGGTCCGACTTATAAACTGTCTCAGGCTAACTTCCAAGCTTGACCCCGTTGCCCTACTCCGCAATGTTGGTTCACTTTCCCTCTTCTATAGGTATCATTTTGGCTTTTGCTCTCGAAAGATGGCTGCTTGCGCGTCCCCACCACTAGCTAGACTACACAATACTCGGTATGCTGCTGCGTCACATGATTTTTTTGTGGCCATCGGCAACTCAAGGGTGTTCCGTTTTGATAACTGCTTCTTTCCTTATACTTCGAAGCTTTGGAACTCTCTACCTTCTCGTGTCTTTCCCAATAGCTATGACCTGGCTCATTTCAAAAGACAGGTCTTTCACTTTCTCAAAAATTCGTAAATGCTTTCCCAGTTTTTTCGCATATCTTAATTTTATTTTTTTTTTCATTAGGGCCTGGCCTTGATGTGGACTTTTGTCCCTGACTGGAGCCTTCAACATAAAAAAAAACACGAACATTGTAATTACTCAAGCACGAGAGTAAGCTATTCCCTAGTTCTTCCACGTTCACTCCTCCAGGCATGAATGACATCTATCGATTAATTATTTGATGAAATCATTAGACTAGGATTTTACAACTACAGGAAAACAATTATTCATCCATGACGAGTAACCGTTGGACTGGTAAAGCCTGAATGCTCTCTTAATCTGAATATTCAGCTAGTAAGTCGAATCAAGATGATTTCCGAATTGAAGAATAGATCCGATGAGAGCCGAGTAAACGACTTGAATCTATTTAGCTTACAAAAGAGAAGGCTAAGAGATGATCTAATACAGGTACTCAGAATTATCAAAAGCTTTGATAATCTCGATCTAATAAGCTACCTAAGGCTTGAATGGTCTGATTTCCCTTGCAGTATTAGATACGAACTCATGGGCAAACATTTTATTTCGAATGAGAAGTACTTTTTCTTTAACGGGATTATTAACATTAGGAATGATTTACCGATCAGGGTGGTTGAAAGCAATACTGCAGATGCGTTCACGATTAACATTATTTGCGCCTCCTTAGTCAAACGAACAGTTGCATGTTTTTCTCTGAATTAACTCTATGCCTTTCTACTTTTATTACACAATTCCCTGATTTTTTTTTTATTCCGCTATCACAAACAACTTGGAAAAAAAAACAATGGTCAGCTGTTGCTTGAACTCATTTGTTTTTCTTTGTACCTTATACCTGTATCATCTTGCCACAACCCCACATCCACCAGCTTCTCATGTTTCAGTCGTTTCCACACCGGTAATTTTACATCTCAGTTCACAATGCACTGGCATCTTTAATTTCTAGTACACCTTACACTGGCATCTCTGTGTATTAGTCTTCGCTACACCAGCACTTTAACATTTCAGTTCTCCCTAAAAGAACGTCTTTGACTTCATGCTTCAGTGTTTAACATATCAGTATATGTATTTATCCACTAGTTCTCCTGGCATCAGTATTTGTTTTCTTCCTGTCTTCCTGCTCCCTGTAGCAACGTTTACATGTCCTTAGGTCTCAGGTATCGTTGGTTGTGAAACTTTACGTGGCAGCTCTCCTTCGTTAGCTTTTTACAGCTGCATCAAGGGCTCCGTTTAAACCTTTGCACTAGCGTTTTCAAGTTTCTGTATTCTCATGACTCAGTTCTTTCACCGTCAGTATTTCTATATTTCTGTTCTTCCTGCACCAGGGTATCTGTATCTCAGTTTTTCCTGTGTTCGGATCCTTATATCTCACCTCCCTGAAGCACATCATCATGCCTCAGTTCATCTATCTGCATCTTAATCTCCCAGCTCTCCTTGTGCAGACATCTTGTGTCTTTTAGCTTGAAATCTTTCACGACCAAGATCCCTAGGCCTCCGTTTTCTTTGCGCTCGGGTACCCACTCATGTCGCGGAGTTTCCTTTACCAGCATATATTCATTTCAGTTCCTGCCACACCAACATGTTTATCTCTCGGTTCTCCATGCTTAAGTCATCGTGTCTGAGTCTTCCCAACACAAGCATCTTTTTTTTTTCTGTCATATTTCCTTTACCAGGATTGTGTGTTGTTACTCAATATCCTCTGCCACAATCTACATGCTTTGGTTATCCTTGCACTGCCATTTTTATCTTTCACTTTTGCCTCCACTTCACATTCAGATCCTTGTTACATATTCACTGTCATCTTCATATTTTATTTCTTCCCCTTCCCCTTCCCCTTCGATCATTTTTATGTCTTTTCCCTTCAACATAATCTTTACATTTGAGTTCGTCCATAAGCACTTCCGTGGCACTGTTAATGAATGCCACAGTGTGGCATCACATGTCATTGTTCTCCTCCACCAGTGTCTTTTTTATCAGTTCATCTTCCAACACAATTGTTAATTTTCAATTCTTCATCTATCAGAATTTTTTTTCTCACACACCACAGTTGTCTTCATGCTTCAGTTCTTGCATCTCTCTTGTTAATATTCGCTAGTTCATCGCCACCACCTGTATTCGTTATATTTTGATGACACTTAATACACCGATATATATGAGTGAGTTAACGCTGAAATATAAAAGAAGATTCACATCATTCTATTATTCTTAATTTTTTGTTGAAATGTTTATGGAAATGAGAGGAAGCAAGTAACGAGGTACTACCTCTCGTATGAAGGGGTTCCTAATAATAATTTTATACAAAAGAAGGGTGTTTATGGGAGGATAAATCACAATAAGGGAAATAAGATGATGTATAAGAAAAGTATACGATATTCCAACCAGTATCACAGGAACGAACATGTTTAACCGAGTTCCTCTTACTTACCAGTATATGTATGAAGGCATATCGGTAAGTAGTATAAAGTGATACTCATTGTATCTTAAGATGACCTTCCATTGATCAGGCAGAAGAAGTCCCCAAGTAAACACTGCATCCATTCTGAAAACATGTCTACAATAATCATCCAAATATTGCAACAAAAACAGGAAAAAGAATTGTGTTCGTGGTAAGGACTAGTTTTTCCATAGATCCTCATTTGGCAGCTTGAGGTCACAAAGGCAACAGAATTCACATAGTCAAACAATAGCAATATCTAGCTTGACCCAGCTTCACTTCAGTACCCAGTCGCCTTATCCTGCCCCGTTCATTCGCTTCACATTAACCACAAAATGTTCAACTACATCATCGGGAGAGTGTTACAAGGGGAACCATCATCTTCAAGATATGCATGTACCATAGTCAATCTCTCAATCAGTGGTATTGCCACCTACTACTGCAACTGAGCGAATCTATAAACGCTGTAGTTTATGCTGAACTTCACGGCCGACCTACTGCTGTTGTTGATTACTAAAGTATTTCGATTTAACCGGAGATAAAGATCCTCTTTAAATGATCAGACATGATAAATGATGTTAGAAACTCCTCAGATTCTCAGATCCTGGCCAAGGCTTGGAGGTCTGCAACTCCACTTGGTTACACTTCCCTAAAAGTACACTGACTATATAGAGCGACTAATGATAATCCAATGATCTTTGCAAGTTTCATTGTTACGTACACAAGAGGTGGTTGAATATCTCTAGATATGTTGTTGATTATTTGTTGCTATCATCTACCAGAGTTGCCATAAAGGAACATATTGTGCAGATGTGGAGGTTATGGGTTTGAATGCAACCCAATTCTAAACAGTGAGTGTGAGCAGAGCTTGTCTGTCCCGTCACCATTTGGTAATTATGATAAAAACAGTATTTTGCGACTCAGTCAAGTCGTAAACCTCTTTACTAATGGCTTTACTTTTCATTGCAGAAATAACTAAGGGCATAATATTTTAGACTAATATATGTACGTATGAGAGAGAATAAAGAATAGGGGTCAGTCACTCCCACATTAACAATTCTGTCGACTGCTTAACAAGATTGTACGCATCGTCACGTGACGTCACTGGGGACAGTTCCCCCGGTAGCCTATGTCCTTACCAAGCAAGAACCTCTCGCATAGATAAAATGGTCTCGGTGTTCGTCAGTGTGCCTTACCTCGCGATCCATTTGCTTCTTGGCCATACAAACGCCTCATTGGCCTTTATAGTCTCTGCTTTACCTAGAGCGTCCAGAGTTAGACCAGAATCAATCTGCGTTCAGGAAAAGTCATCCTGCCTTCTGTTAGTCTCCTTTATGGATTGCAAATCAATTTCCACACGAGTTAAGTGACATGCTCTTAAGTGATTTTCTGCTGTTTTCATTTCGAGGTACAAAATGTTATTCAGCTTAAGACGATTATCTCTTGTGGCTGGTACTTTGCACAAATTGTTTATGCTGTCGTTGTACTGGAATATTGGTTTGAATACATTACCGTGTCTTTATTTACCATTCCAAGTATTTATATTTTCAGCAAACCGATTAAACCTTGACCTGATCCTTTTATATTCCTAGCTTCCTTTACCTTTTTCGATTAGTAAGTTACAAACACTGTAACCAAATGAACACAGCGGCTTATGTTAGCAAACGTAGGATGCCATGTTATGTTATAGATTTTGTGTGTGCTGGTGAACTGTACTCGTCCACTATGTCTATAATTGCAGGTTTTCCATCTACCAGTGTGTTAAGTAAATCTGGAGGGTGGTTTTCCGATTTGTTTGGGTGTAGATTTTCATGAACAGTACTATTGTTCTTGGTCAAGTTCAACACAGACCCTTATGCTTCTCCCAGGAACTGAAGTCTGACGACATTACTTTTTTTGATGTCACCTCACCTTCATCTCAGCTGTTATACAGATGAACTTTGGTTGTGTAAGTTGGGATAGACTACTAAGCCAAATACAGATGATAGATTAGATAGGCCGGAGCAACCTGTCGAGGAGAGACAGAGTTGATTATCATTTATCGTGTTTAATTATGTGTCTTCTTGAAAGGAGCTTAAAGAATTAATTATCAAGAAATTGCGTGGTTCACATAGTTAGTGTGATCTTTATAGGCTCCTTTATGCAACAGAAAAAATAAATGCACCTGTTCAATCTCCACAGGATTTGCCCTAGATTATGGGATTAATGTCACATTCTGAAACTCCCCTCTAGCTGTGAGGTGAAGGGAACTATAGAGCAAACCCATATAATAGTTTCCCAGACTGCAAGACATCCTTTATATCAAGTGGCACCTGTAGCTCGTAGTCAATACATCCCATTTTCTAATTATGCCTTCCACCATTCACGGTCTCGTACAACAGTAACTTGCCAAGCTAACTGGCCAGGAATAGATTGCTGGAAGTGTGGCAAATGTTTTCAATTGAGGAACTATTACCGTTTTTAAGACCCGCCACGCCATGACAACCGGGTCACATCCGGTAATGGAAACTTACGTGGCAGAATGGACACTTCAAACTAGTCCAGCAGTTATGGTAAACTGCGATCTATCGCGTCAACATCTAAGCATAACCTCAATCTCGTGTAAAGTATCTGAGTGTCCATACTGAAGTTGGGTCTTCTGCCACAGGATCAAGGACCTCTGTCAGAATATTTCAAGAAAGTGACAGAAATCTCTGTGACACAGTTGGAGTTGATATCTGAGTGTATTTTACTCATTCATGTACCTAAAAACCCTGTAATACCTAGACTTTTTTTAACTGGTATAGATTTATTACGCAGATTGAAAGTCATGTATATCAACATATGATCTCCTGAAAGATTATACGTATTACTGAATTGCGTGCACCGTAGAACAATGTATACAGTCAACCCTCCGCAGAAGCTTTACTTTTGTAACACAGAGGAAAGTAAAGAATTATTGTACAGTGTCTGAAAGAAAAAAAAAGAAAACTTGTCCGCCCTTGAGTATGTATTTTCAAAGGCGATTTCACACTTACATTTTAGTACTTTAGCATCTCTCCTTAGGCCTTGATTTCCATCTGCAAACATCTGGGCATGGAACTAGCAAGGTTCCAAAAGTATTCTAAGTCCATGTTTTGGGTCCATAAACTCTTGAAAGACGTGAGTCACTGATGACGTGTTGCAGGAAGCAAGCTTGACTTTCATCTGGTTCCGCTGTTCTCGATTTGGTCAAGGTCTTGGAATTTCCCTGGCCACTACAGCAGTTGAATATTTTTCCTGATAACCAATTCATGACTTTTCAAGCCTTAAGGCAAGAGGCACTATCCTGCATAAGTGATCACACCCGTGAACCTCATAAAAAGGAAGCAGATGGTCCTTCAGTAACTTAATGTACTGATCTCCATTCATTTTAGTGTTTTAGGTAAGAGATACAATTCTATCTTACTCATTGCACCAATAAAGCAACCCCAGATCATCACACTATCTGATTGTTTCACCGTCTTCACCCTCCTCACCCTCCCCTGTCTTACTCTACTACTGCTCACTTCAGTTCTTGTATTTGCAAGTGCGAGTTGGCTGTGTTTCATTGTCTTCGTAAGCAGGGGTTTGGCAGCTGGCTTGCGGAAGGGAATGTGAAGTACCTTTTGCTGGCGATGTTGAATGGTTCTTTGAGAAATATTTACTAGAAGTTTTGGATAGCTTTTGTGCTCTGACGGCTGAAATGCAAAAGTGCTTCAAGAATTTTCGTCTTAGGAGGTTATTTGTAGATCCGGAAGTCTTCCTTGAGCGACTAGAGACAGGTTTTTGGTGGTGAGATAACACTGTCAGACAAACAGCGCCTGATCTAGTGGTTTGCACACCTACTGCGCTTAAAAACATAAAGTGTACTCACACTTTCTTGCTCCCAGGCGAGAATTTGGGCTTCACCCTCTCTAGAAAGGTAAGAGCCAACCACCCTGAAGCACAGGTGGAAGAAAGACAGCGCCCAGAAGCGAAATTCCCATGAAATGAAGTGACAGCCAGGATGAGTAAAGAAAGGACATCCTTCCCTAATGATAGCCTAAGGCACACCGAGGCGGGTTGTTAGTGCTCGTACTGTTAGAAACACTAGTCTCAGGGACCAGATATACTATGATTTTAAACAAAGAGCGTTATTTATATGTTTGTACCCCCAATAAATCTTTAGTCGTGTTTTTCCATTGAATATACAAGGGGGGGGGGGAACAGTTTTTTTTTTTTTTTTTGCACTTTTGCAGACAGTGTGTTTCATATCCTGTTTACAATTTTAGGCCACACGTATAAGAACTATTTCTCAAGCACCAGAATAGTAAAATAAAAGTAAAGAGTACTCTTACGAAAAAAAAAAAAAAATCATGACAATTACAAAACAACCAAGAAACATTGGTATAGTCATACACTTACCCAGAAAAAAATCAAAGGTTGTGTTAGGAGTAATGATTAAGATAATTAATCTGCTGTCCACAATAATTGATAAGCACTGCTATTTGTATGAGTATAGTGTGCATACCCGGATATATAGTGTGTTTACCTGGAAAATCTTGGGTGTGGTTCCCGACCTAATTTCGGAAAGCGCATCCTACTGGTTAGACTCCACTGCCAGTGAGAGAGAGGGATCGGGTGGTAAAATGATGACTCTTCCTACGACCCCTGCAAATTTAAGGTATACTCCCGTGACCATACATTCTAGTGTGACTCTGCTGCCAGCGAGAGGGAGGGCTAAGGTGGTAGCGTATTGACCTCTCCCAATACCCCAGCAAACTCATTGCATATCCCATTCCCTGCCCGTAGATCAACACCTAAGGATCCCTATGATAGTAAGCTGTTGACACAGCCGCCCACGGTGGCACTAACGTTTTGACTGAGAACAGTTAAAGTTGTGCCCGGAGCTATCTGACACTCTCCATGTAAGGATTGTTGGTCTTACTTTCTGACCCATCAAAACGGGACTACCGGGCTAGTACTGCCGTCTTATCTTTACAAGTACCATACACCTACTCAAACCTCACTTATTTTCTTCACATAAATTCTCCTGTCATCACTTGTGTTCTTGTGTGCTTAATCGCTTTTAAGTGTAATCATGATGGAGTCCAACAAACATATGGCCCTAGTCCCCGGCATCAAAGGGTGCTAAGAATCTCCGGGTTTCCGCTGACTCTATTGCCAATAGAGGAGGGGCTTAGACAGTAATAGCACTGGTCCCTCCCACGACCTTTCTTTCAGTGATAGACCTGCCTCTTATTCGATTCACTATACCAACCATCATGGTCTTTCTAGTAACCTCTCTTCAGTTGAACACCATCTGTCTCCTACCTCTCCTCATATTTTATTTCTCTCTAAGAACTCACTTGACGAACGATGTTCTTATTAGTCCCTTTCTCATATCCAACCATAATCTCCCCTCACGTTTCCGGTTCAGAGGAGGTGTCTGTGCTTATTACGTCTACACACCTGTTGTGCGTCTCAAGGAACTTGAGTCCCCAAACTTTGTTTTCTGGCTCAAGGTCTTTCTCCCATCTACCACGCTCTTCCTTTGTTTCGCCTACTGCTCTCCTAATTCTATAAATCTTATATCTCTTTTTAGGCCATCTAAACTCCTGCCATGAGGCCCCGTGACATCCTCTCACCCGCAAACCGAGGTCCTCTACTTAGAGGATTTCAACGTTAGCCATAGGAACTGGTTGAATTCCTCCTATACGGATGGTTGGTGGATTAAATCCCTCACGCTCTCCATTCTTAATCATCTAGAGCATATTATCACTCACCTCATCCGTATTCCTGACCGCTGTGACCGCTCATTTAGTATTCTGGGTCAGTTGTTCACCTCTAGTCCATCCCGCTGTAAATACACAGTCTTGCTCCAGTTAGTTCATCTGAGCACACTCTCGTAAATGTATCTATTTCAACGGCACCTACCCCTCCAGCAGCCTCTTCTAAACGTAAAGAATGGCACTTCAACAAAACTGACTAGAATATCTTACGTAACTTCTTTTTCTGACTTTCCTAACGTAAATTATTGTGTCTTATGTGGTGATGCTTCTGTCTCCATCAAAGCCACAGCAGAGGTCATTGTTATGGGAATAGAAACATTTATCACGTCCTCTACAAATCCTTGGTTCAACCGGTCCTGTTCTGAGGCCATTCAGGCAAGTGTATCGGACTTGGAAAAACTCTTCTCGGACTCCCATTCAGCATGTATCACTACCCGTAATCGCTGCAAGTACATTAACCGTGAGGCAGACCGTTTCTTTATTCAAGGGAAGTGCGATAATCTCTCCTTTCATCCACTGATAGGTCTTTCTGGTACTTAGCTAAAGGTATCGCAAACAACTTTTATCGCTCCACCTTTCCTTCACTTTTCCGTTATAACGTTACTATAGCTGTCTCTCCTGTCGACAAAGTAACTCTCTTTGGTTCCCGTTTCTCCTGTAATTCCATCTTGGATAACTCTAACATTCCTACACTTCGTGATGCACCTCTTACTAATCCTATTCCCCTTCCCGTATTCTCATTTCGGACAGTCCGAAAAGCGCTTTACCGTGCTTGCTCATCAGTCCTTTTTCTGTGTAAAAACCAGAACTTTTCCCTCTTCTTGGAAATATACGTTTGTACATTCCAACCCTAAGAAGGGTAACCGTTCTAACCTGTCTAACTATCGTCCTGTTGCTTTCACTTCTACCAATTCCAAAGTCTCTGAATCCCTTCTCTGCTCCCATATCCTTAGACATCTTGAATCTCACAGTCTTTTCGCTGATCACCAGTATGGCTTCCGTAAAGCAAGATCCACTGGTGATATTCTTTCCTATCTTACTAATGTCTGTTCATCATCCCTGAAAGATTTTGGGAAATATTATGAGGTTGCCTTTGATGTACTCAAAACTTTTGATAGGATGTGACTTCGTGGTCTTTTCTCTACGCTCCTCTCTTTTGGCATCCCTCTCTGGACATGCTCCCTCATATCTAGCTACCTCTCATGCTGATCTATGTCCATAGTTGTAGATGGATCAGCCTTTCCCTCTTCCTCCATCAACAGCAGTTTCCCTCGAGGTTATGTCCTGTCTCCTTCATTTTTTCTCCTTTTTTTCAACGATTTCCTTTCCTCCACAAATAACCAGATGCACTCATACGCTGACGACTCAACACTGCATTCCTCCACATCCTTCAATACTGCTCCTTCCCTCACTCAATCTGCATCTCGTCTTGACGCAACTTTCTTAAAAAACACAGACTTGGACATGATATTTCAGTGTCTTTGACGAAATCTAGTCAAGTTTAATGCCTCCAAGACACAGTTTCTGTCCATTTCTTTATCAAAATTCCTCACGACTTCACTCTCTCCTTTAATGAGTCTGTAATTCCACTTTTTAACTAAATAAACACACTTGGTATTACTTTAACATCCACTCTTTCTTGAAACCCCCACATTACGGAAATGGCCAAGTCTGCCTCCAAGAAACTGGGAGTCCTAATTAGGTGTCGAAATTTCTTTTCTTCCGAACAGTTATTTCATTTATACAAGGGATTGATCCATTCTTGTTCGGAGTATTGCTCTCAGATCTGGTATGGTTCTAGCTCTGCAACCGAACTCGATAAAGTTAAGTCGAAAGCAGTGCGACCTGTCAGTTCTCCCAGGCTAACTTCAAAACGTAACCTGCTTGCCTTACGCCGCAATGTTGGTTCACTTACCCTTTTCTATAGGTATGACACTGATTTTTGCTCCTGAGAGCTGGCTGCTTGTGTGCTAGACCACGAAGTACTCGGCAAGCTGCTGCATCACATGACTACAGTGTGACCGTTGGCAACTCAAGGGTGGACCGTTTTGATGAATATTTCTTTCCCTACACCTTGAAGTTTTGGAACTCTTTACCCTCTCATGTCTTTCCCAATAACTATGTCTCTTCCTTCACTCTTTTATTAATCTCTCCATTTTTGATATACGGCCCGGCTTTGATGTGGACTTTGTTCTTGACTGGAGCCTCCAACGTCAAAAAAAGCCATCTTTGACGTCATTCCTGTATAGATAACCGTATGTCTTCTTTACATCAGTCACTGACAAGGAGTAACAGTGTTTGGTTTGGATATTCAGTCTTACTACTAACAGAAAAGTTCAGGAGCTGTGATTTTTTTTCTCCATTTCTTTTTTTTTTATCTATGTTACGGAGGTGATCAGTTGTCTTCCCATGTCGTCTGTTCCAGGCATCATGAAATCTTTAGGTGTGGACTTGTTTCATTTACGTTCTGGTCAGCGTTCACATCTTAAAGATTAATTAAGTTCTATTCTTTCTTTTAAAGATCAGGCATCAACCACATCGTTCTTACCGAACAATATCCTTCAGTCTGTTTAAGCAAACAATGGAGATCACAAAAACTACGACACGGACTGTTCGAGGAGTGTGTTGGGAGATGATAGAACTAGGAGTTATCGATCGTAGTTTCTGTACATGGCTTTCTTCAACAGAGTTTGCAAAGAACAAAGATGGTTCAATAAGATTTTGTGCCGACTCGAGTAATTTGAATCAAAGGAGCACTCAAGCAACATACGCCTATCCACTGCTTAGCATAGATGAACTGCAGGACTTCTTTAGATGAGGCCTTCCCCATCGTCCTTGATGTGATATCACCTTACTGGTGTATAAGAGTAGCACTAGCAGGTCGTCAAACGACAGCATCCACTGATGGAATCGAGTTGTTGCACTTGATAAAAGACTGGCAAGAAAGATCCTTCCTAGAATCATCACTTTTCTGTTATGACCTGCCCTCTGCATCCATAATCTGCTGGCATTTTTTGAATACTAGAGTACTTAGAGATTAACTTTCGTAGATGATGCAGTTCTTTAACGCACCCTTGAAAAAATGTGAATTCACCATACGTTTAATTAAAAATTTTCGGGATGCAAGTTATTTTGAGAAGGCATAATACAAAATTTAAAGAAGTCCAGCAAACTGTTTGTATTTAATCTTGGGAGTGCAAGGGAGGTGTAAGATTCTTCCGCACACATTTACCAAAATTTGCACCATGATTTGGTGTTTTTTACGAATTTAGACTTTCCGTTCCCATTCATTCTGATTATAAACCAATTACTTACGTCTCCCTTAGCCAGACACATTGATTCCCTGATGCTTCGCTTTATAAGATAGGCAGGAAAACATAAGAATTCTTCTTTCTCTTGTATCTCATATATATAAATATATATCACGAAATAGTGCATATGAACGCGCACTACCATGTAACATGTAAACCTCGAACAGCCAGGATACGAAACCGAGTCTACAGCGTGGCAGGCGAGAGCGGTACTGCTAGGCTAATATGGATATGACTATTCGAATACAGTTAGGTACTGTAAAATTCTATCTGCTGGTTGTGTGAACCTAATGGGATTTGACCACTCCAGACCCCACTGATAACCACTGTGAGACGATGGGTATTCGATTATTTTTTTCTTATGTTGACGGCTCCGGTCACTGACAAAAGTCCGCATCAGGGCTGGGCCCTAACCGAAATATAAAGAGAATTGAGAAATAGGGGAAAAAAGACGGAAAGTATTTAAGAATTTTTGAGAATGTGAAAGACCTGTCTTTTAAAATGAGCCAGGTCATAGTTAGTGGGAAAGACATGAGAAGGTAGAGAGTTTCAAAGCTTCGACGTGTAGGGAAAGATGCAGTTATCAAAATGGCACACCCTTGAGTTGCTGATG
Organism: Panulirus argus; assembly: GCA_038088735.1. NCBI lineage: Eukaryota > Metazoa > Arthropoda > Malacostraca > Decapoda > Palinuridae > Panulirus > Panulirus argus. The sequence continues at coordinate 15,674 of JAYMFT010027145.1, forward strand.
GCCGCACAATAATCATGTGACGCAGCAGCTTGCCGAGTATTGCGTAGTCTAGCTAGTAGTGGGGGCACAAAAGCAGCCAGGTCTCGGGAGCAAAAGCCAAATAATACCTATAGAAGAAAGAAAGTTAACCAACATTGCAGCGAAGGGCAAGGGGGTCAAGTCTGGAACTTAGCCTGAGACAGTTTATAAGTCGGATTGCTTTCGACTCAACTCTGTCAAGTAGGGAAACAGAGCGGCACACAAGCAGCCAGGTCTCGGGAGCAAAAGCCAAATAATACCTATAGAAGAAGGAAAGTTAACCAACATTGCAACGAAGGGCAAGGGGGTCAAGTCTGGAGCTTAGCCTGAGACAGTTTATAAGTCGGATTGCTTTCGACTCAACTCTGTCAAGTAGGGAAACAGAGCTAGAATCACCCCAAATGTGGGAGCAGTACTCCATAGAAGGACGAATCAATCCCTTGTATAAACGGAGCAACTGTTCAGAAGAG
>JAYMFT010027156.1:0-16161 GCA_038088735.1 Panulirus argus
ATGGCCGCTTTGATGCATCATATGAGCTCCGGGAACGAAATATGATATGACAGCTGTTTCATATTTTTGTGGGTATACTCAAAGCGACGCGTTCAGTGAACCAGGTATATTTCATTCTCCCCTCATAATTCAGGGGAATACTTAAGCAATGTGTTCAAGATAAGTGGTAAATAGATTTCCTGCGCGTTTCGCAACGCGGTTTTCATACCGTCGTGTCATTCTTACGAAACTGGATACGTTTCATGCCTGTTTCACACAGTGAACGTCAACAATAAACAGGGAACATGAAGCCTTGTCATACCGTTCCAGCCACAGAGCACACAAGCTACTTTCACCTTATACACCTCTCCGTTCAGCGGTGTCTGTCTACCTTACGTATACTTTACGATGGTTTGGGAGGAATTCCACCCCTACAGCTGGGTCTGGGACCTTACCTTACCTTACCATAGCCTCAGAAGCCTTCTACATCCACAATGGCTCTACCATCGTGTTTTTGAGTCGTACCGTCGCGCTTATGAGGTTAGAATGTAAACATATTTTTTACTTACGACTGGAATTGCTATGACATCACCATGTACCCTCTCGTACCCTTACGTACCACTAATGGTATACGTACTGCTGACTAGGAAACCATTCATCACTGGTCTGGAACACAGTCGTCTTACCTGGAAGAAAAAATTGAAAACTTTAGACATATATGATACTTTATATAGTAAATATATAATCAACCTTGAACTAACATATACACTTTATTTATGGGGTTTCCTTCGGGATTTTCTGTACTAAGACTCTGGTGGATTTCTTTCCTCTAATCCTTCTCGGATTCCTCCTCAACCCTTCAGAAAATCCTCTTTCTCAGCACTCCTTGGATTCTTCTTTCCTCCTCCCTCACCCTCCTTGTATTCCTCCGCAGCCCTTCCCTCACTCTAACTACTGAGGCTTCCGCCCGCCCGGCCCCTGAGGGCTGCTCCTTCTCACTCGCCCTCCGGAAAAATGCATTGGAACACGCGACCACCCAATCCGGTCAGTCGGGAGCAAACTTACTTCCACACCTGATCCCTAACATGCAATATATATATATATATATATATATATATATATATATATATATATATATATTCTGCAGACGCAGGAGACCAACTTTCACTTCTCTGTCTGGAAATCCAATCATGCTATGGTCTCCACACTCTCCTTCTCATCCTACCCAGTCCTTGTTCACTCCTCCACTTCTTTCCTTTTCTCTCCTTATTTCTGCCTCCCTCTCTCTGTCTCTCTGTCTCTCTCTCCCATCACCATCCCTCTCCTCCGTTCTCCCCGGTCCAGAGAGACTCACACACACACAAAGGCCTCTCAATAGCCATTTGTCTGAGGACGGGTGCTGTACCCTCGGAACTCTGGCTATAGTCGATGATGAGAGACAAATCATTTTTGCTTCCCTTTATCATCGTGCACCCTGAGCCGGCCCCGCCACTAACCCGATCTCAACACCAACAACGAAAACAGAAGATGGGTTGCGTGAAGATAGGAAGGCTAATACAGTACGCCTCTTGTGGATGGGTGAGGGTAGTGGATGGTGTGGATGGTGAGGGTTGTGGATGGTGTGGATGGTGAGGATGAGGTGAAAGTTGTGAGGTTGGCAGAGGTGGATACAGACAATACTGGAGGGAATACACATGGCAGTTCAGGACTGGATACAAACTATACCGTAGGAGTGGGTACTGTAGGGCTTGATCCAGACGGTACGGTAGGATTGGGTACAGAATAGTGCTGCAGAAGTGGGTACGGATGGTACAGTATGAGCAACCCCTCACCCGGAGTCTCCTCCCAAGTCATAGTGAGTCGAGCACTTTCTCTCTTACATTCCAAGCTCGCGAGACGATTTCGCCCACTCTGATAAGACATCATCACGCACCAAGAAAAAAATCACATTAAAGCCCGCAAATCTGGTTGGCAACTGTGCCAAAGAAATAGGAAATGCCAGCGTTTCTGTGCTATCGACACAGCTCTCGGCGGAGACGGGAGGTGGGTGGTGGCCACGTGTCCTCCTCTGGTATATCTCCTATTGCTTATCTTCGTGGCGTTTGCTGAAGGCTATGAGCCAAAGTTTTCCAATACTCTTATTAACCTCGGAAAGCATCGAGACAGACACTTACCTTTCTCGTTCGGTTTTCCTGAGAAGCGGCGTAAAGCCCCATGCTTTACTATCCTGTCTCCATCTATATGGGTTAGGATTGTAGGATCATCCTATTACCGTCCTACGGGAGATGAACTTGTCGTAGACCATCAGGTAATCCCGTGCCTGATCTTCCCAGGCGCTCCACTTACAATTTACATGTAATAACGTGCATGACTCGCCTGGCGCTGCCTCACAGCCAGACACATGCGTCGCTATGGCCAACTGCTTCGTGAATCAAGTCCAGTCATGGACTACACTTTCACATGACTTTACTAAAGCATATGTCGACGACCTCATACCATGACAGCTCATGGAAAATCAACCCCATGACTACTAGTATCAAAAGACAGGATATCACTGTTATCAGTTTTCGCTTCATTCGCCTCGCGATATTCAAAATGATTTCATCTTCCCATTATGCATGATTCTCCAACCCAACGCAGCCTTTCCAGAGCGTAGCTACAGCCCCGGACCATCGCTAACATCACAGAGAGAGAGAACAGAATATAACGAGGACACATGCGACGTATGAGATGGCTAGCAGTACCTGGATATTACTGGTTTATCGTCTGAGAGTCGTTCTTAAACACGTTGATATACCGTCCTCCCCTTTTTTTAGAGAGAGATGTGCCATACACCGACACATCAGAGTAGCCTCGATGTTACTGGTGTCTGTGGCCTGGAAATTGCTCCGAAAGACGTGGATTGACTCTCCCTTTTGGAGAGAGAGAGAGAGAGAGAGAGAGACCTACACACAGAGCCAGCCACCTTCTGCTTCAGGAACCACACCCAGTCCTCCATCACGCTCACGTCGGCGTAAGCCAGTGTGACCCGATGATCGTGCCCTACCCCTCACCAGGCAACAATGTGGCGACGTCCAGGAGTCCTCAGTCACCCACGATCGCTATCAAGATGCTCTGGCCGAGACCTCCGCCGAGGGGGGGAGCGTGTGTCCTGGGGAGGGTGGTAAAGGACAGGGAGGATGGGGCGTCGTAGGAGAAGGAAGAGTTAGGAGGGGGGGGGGAGGAGGAGGAGGAGGGAAGCAGGGAGGGGGAGAAGGGAGCGGGGGAGGGAGGGAGAGGTCCTCAGGGAGCTGGGGGAGGGTCTAGAGTCAGAGTGAAGGACGTGAGAGGAATCAGCCGAGGCAGGAGGGGAGGCGAGGGTAGGAGAGGTGCCAGGAGTGACGGAGAGGATGGGGAGAGGCAGGGCTGAGTGAAGATGGACATGGTGGGGGAGGGGAGGGGGAAGGGGGGCTGGGGCTGAAGGAGGGGGTTCGAGGAAGGGACGAAGCATGGGTGAGGGAGGTAGAGAAGCAGGTAGGGGTGGGTAGGGGGAAGAGTCTACGTGGAGTTAACAGAGGTGGGGGATGGTTTATGTGGCTGTAGACCTGATGCTGTGGAGGGAATGCACGGGGTGGATAAAAATGAATGAATGAAAGAAGGTACATGCAAGAGGAGAGGAGAAGTGAACGCTGCACAGGGAAAGGGAGAAAGAGGGATCGAGAAGGAGGAGGGGGAGGCGGGGTGAAAGATAAGGCGAAAGAAGAAGAAGGAAGAGTAAGGGATAAGTTGTGAGTTAGTACCGAGTCCACCTCAGCTGACGAGGTTGTGAATAGGTAAAGCAACAGGTTATCGCCCCCTCCTTCCACCCCATCCCTCCCCTCTCCTGGCCCCCCCATCCTTCTCCTCGCCTTCCTTACCATTCCCCTATCCTCCCCATCCTTCCTTCTTCTGATCTCCCCTTCTCTTGCCTCTCCAACCCTCTGTCCTCCGCCTCTGCTGCTCCCCGCAACCCGTCCCCTCCCCACGTCCCCCGTAGCTGAAGCTTCACATGTAACAGCATCACGAGCCATTAACACACTACAAAAATATCTACATCAAATATCCTTTGGCTATAGGTTTACATCATTAAAACTCGTCACTAAGTAAAGTGATGACATTAGCATACTTACTGAGCGTGAGGAGGTATAAATAGAGGCATGTGTACCCCCCACGTATACCTTCATTAAGTAGTCATTCTTTTACCAACGTTTTTTCTAAAGTTTATTGGGAGTTTCGTTCGCTGGTGCTTCTCATTATCAGATCAGACTGTTTTATAAGGAGGAGCAAACACACTGCACACCGTCTTCACTCGACACCACACTCTAGACGGCAGCGGTTTACTCTCTCCACTTCAAGACATCAATGGTATACTTTACGCGTACCTTAAGGTGGTTTCGGAGGTCTTGTAACCCCACATTTGAGCCTGGGACTTTACCTACTTTACCTTACGCGTATCTTACGATGATTTCGGACGTCTTCCACCTCAAGCGTCAAGGTCTCTGGTTTTATGAAGTTTGTAAATACTGCATTAACGAGGACGCACTTGTAGACCTCCTCTTCCTCCATCCGGGCTCTGCAAGACCTGCAAACTCATGAGTGTAACTGATGGCACCCACACGGCGCTAATGACTTTGTTGCAGTCACCTTCTTCCCTTTACACTCTAAATTTCCTCGCCCCTTATATCTATGTTCTGAATACGTGGGACCCTCAGTCCATCTCTGCAATTTGACTCACGTATCACTCTGTCCCCATACACGAGTAACGAGCCAGTCTGAAATGAGTGTACATCTGTACGGTGAATATGTGAATCCCTGATCCCGCTTCTGTAACTTGACTCAGGATAACTCCTCTCCCTACATGGGTACAGACTCAATTCAATCTGTAATGTGTGAATCCTTAGCCCATCTCTGTACCACAGTTCATGTTACCCTACTGTCCGTATATATGGTTACAGACCCACCCTATACTGTAACCATTTCTGTACACTGAATACATAGAGCCCTTAAGCCAACTCTGTAACTTACCTCAAACTCACTTGTATTTGTATAACCCTATAAGCTCAACTTTGTCGAGGGGCTGTAATGTCCAGTCCAGGCAGTAGCATGTAGCCTGGTAAATAAAGTAATTAAACTAAACTGAAACTCAAAATTGATGAAGAAAAACTTCAGAATTTCCTAATAACTTTTAGAAACTTAATTAAATGTTGGTATTTACCTTAACATATTTCCTTTATTTCCTATTTCATCTTTCTCGTCTTGCTAAAGTCTCCCCATCTATCTTGACTATTCTACGCTTCACTTTCTTAACTTCCTCCACCTTCTCGTTAATCTCTTCCACAAAATATTAATATTTCCAAACTTCTTCCTTCCCCAATATTCTTAAACATATTTTCCTTCTGGCTTTTCTTGCTTCCCTTAATAATCTTACAGGAAAAAGTACCATAAACTTTCGGCAGCATCATGACCATGGAGGGAAACACACACTCTCTCCCTCTCGATAGAAATAACTTCACGACACGAGGTTAGGACTCTATGGAGTCCAGTTGTTCCTGGAATAACGGCTGATTGGTTGCCAGGCCACCATCAGTTAGCGCCAAGCCGAGTGACGCACGAGGGGGTACTCATCCAGATCCAGGCCGGTGCATACAACACTATGGATAAGATAAAATCGTACTGATGACACACAGGCTTAGGTTTGGACAATCGAACGTGCAGAGCGAGACAGAGGGAGAGAGAGAGAAAAAAAAGAGAGAGGAAGAAAGGCAATAGCGACTAAAGCGCGACCGACAGTGACTACAATGTCACCTTGACTGGACTCGACTCGCCACAAAGACCGGAACAAAAGAAGCTGTCGGCCAGGAGGGTCAGCAGATCGTACTAGGGATGAAACAGCAGCAGCAGCAGCAGCTGTAGTGTGTCTGGGAGGACGGGCTCACACCACGGCTGGGAGTCTGACTCCTTTACAAGGTGAAACTCAACCTTGAAATGACGTAGGCAATAGTAACGCCTCTCTCCTTTAAAAGCTGTTGGTCAGCAAATATATAATAATTCTCCGAAGGTCCTCATGTCTTCAAGTCTAAGGGAGACGATCACGTCGTGTGTTGATGGGACAGTTCTCATATTAAACAACTGAAGCACGTCCATACCTGCACCTGGAAGACAGAAGCACCAATGTCCTGTGTTTGTGTGTGTAAAGCCATACCTACAAGAGGTGACCACCTGGTGAGACCTGGTACTCGAAGATACGTACATGAGTTGGGAGCTCTGGAACTCTTGGTGGTGAGAAGTGGCGCCCTCAAGAGCTTAACGAGTGCCAAGTCTAGGAGCTGTTCCATACTTTCCTGAGATTAGACTACCACCACCACTCCTCCAACAGCACTCGCCAACACACGACCGTTGCTGTTGAGTGGAATTCTTATAGCACTGGTGCCCCGGCCGAGTAGCTACATACATCAGATGATATTCGTGTCATGAGTTTAGGACCTGATCTCATTACCTTATGATGGTTTCAAAGGTCTTCTTCTACCTCCCACCACCACACCTGGGTCTCAGACCAAGCTGCCGCGTTGCTCCTCTGCTCAGTTAGGCTGCTGGAGGCCGCGGCCTCTAGGCCTATGTGGTTACTAGTTATAATGTGACCATATATAGCCATACACAGGGTCATGACGAAGGCAGGTATTTCGGGAGACCCATTTGTTATCAAAGTTACCTTACACACCTAACCATCTATAACTGGATAAGGAAAGCACCTCCACCGGGACCACATGGCACTGAAATGCAGTGTGTCTTGAGAGAGAGAGAGAGAGAGAGAGAGAGAGAACAACTTGAAATGAAGTTTTTAAAAAATATTTTCTAAGCATTTGTGTCAGCTCCTCAAAGCCCTCGGGGACTTTACAGTCAATTACATACTCCCCTAATAAGGTTCATGAAGGAACAAATAATGGTAGGAAACACGACCATACGAGCAAGTAGTAAAGAGAAAAATCCCCTTAGTCATAAAGGGCTGTACTTCTGTCTCTCTCCCCCTCCTCTCCCTTTCTTTAACTTCAACCTCTCGTTCCTGTTTATAATTCGACCTCTCGTCCTTCTAAAATTCGCTCCCCCCCCCTCTCCTCTATGGGTCGACCTCCTCCTTCTCTATAATTAGACCTCTCCCACTCCTTATGATTCGGCTTTTCCTTCCTCATTATATTTCGACCTCTCTGTAATTCGACCTCTTCCTCTCCCCCTCTCTATAATTCAACCTCGGCGTTAGAATTAATTTATCCTCTTACAGACTCGAAGTAAATGAAAAAAGAATACTCCGTTTCCTAATTAGATGTAATTATACTGTGCTTCACAAATGACAGAGATACTATTCCGTGAAACTGTATCTCTCTCTCTCTCTCTCTCTTTCTCTCTCTCTCTTAAACCTCCCGCTAAAGAGGGTAAATCATAGGGCGAGCTAAGGCTGCCGTTCCATCTTCCGGTTAACTTGATGTATGCAAAGCCCTGTAAATAAATAAACAAATAAATAAGTAATAATGTAAATACGCAGATAAGCAAATACGCTTGTTAAAAGAGGGGCTGATGACCAGATCCAGTGGTTTACATGAGCGAATGTCTTGGTCTGGGACCTTTACCTTAACTTACGATGGTTTCTGAGGTCTTATACCAGCACAGCTGGGGTCTGGGACCCTACCTTACCTTACGTACACCTTACGATGGTTTTAAGAGGTCTTCTAACCCCACCTCTCCCCCCTACCCCTACGGCTGGGTCTGGGACCATGTTGTCATGTTGCCCCTTTGCTCAATCAAACTGTTGTTGGATCCCGTGGCCCATACTTACTGTTTCTTTCTGTTACACTATGGGTTATTTACCTTCACTTTAAGGACCATTACTTTGGCGTTGGACTCGTTACAACTAAACGCTGTATAGCTAGAATTAAACCTCTCTCCTCTAAAGCGTCACCACCAACACCGCCCACCCCCACATTCTGCTATCGCCTTCCAACCACAATCAGCAAAAGAAAAACGGCCAATCACACCATAATGTTCCATAGACTTACCAACTTGCCATATACGTGGACGGTATGGGTGACACTATCACCAGACACTATCAGATAACACAGCAAATTTGGACAACCAAGATATATACGTAGATCTGAATGGCCTTCATTACCGGCTGATTTCTGCCGCAATAAAAACGGCAAAGCACGGAAGACAGACGGTGGGTACCCGCCTTGCCACGGACACAAATTCTGGCTAGTATCGCATCCATAGCACAGGCCTAACGAAGGGGTGGCGTCCCGAAACCTTGTGACCTCAGAGCTGGTGGAGGTTCAAAAAGCACTTCCTGGCTTTCCCACGTCCCCCCCCCCCTCCCGCCTTTCCTCCTCCTCAATACTTCCCCCTCCCAGTATTCCCCCCCCCCCATACGTTCCCCCTCATTCCCTACTATTCATCCTCCCAGGAAGGGAGTGGAAAGGGACACCCCCAACCTTCCCCGACCTGACGCTGGACCAAGGTCTTCAAGCCATAAACTCATCGGACAGATAATGTTAGTAAATCAAGGAGGAGAAAGAGGTGTCGGGGGGGAGGATGGGGCTGGAGTAGAAAGAGAGAGAGAGAGAGAGAGAGAGAGAGAGAGACGGGAGAGTGGGGCTCTGGTGGTGGTAGTGGTGGAGGAAGAGGGAGAGGGAGGGTTAGAGGGCGGTAGTGTAGTTTAGAAAGGGAGATTGAGGAGTAGAGAGAGAGAGAGAGAGAGAGTCATACTGAACTCAGGTCTAACTTTTAATGTTTGCATCAGGATGTCGTGCAAATGATCCCAAAAAAGTCTTCCTTCTATATCCTTGGCTTCTTTCCTCTCACACTGCTTGCCTGTCTCAAATCCTTATACAAAACCCTTATCACTTCCCACGGTCTCTCTCCTTTGCTTGATGTCTCTTCCAATAAACGTCCTTTCAGCTCTTGTCTCTTTATCTTCCCAGACTCTCCTGAGTCTCTATTCCACGGAGTCTCTTCTCCTCTCTCGTTCATCTTAAAAGTCCAGCTGTTTTCAGTGTTCTTTTCCAAGCTTCATCTGCTTCTTGTATGAAATGTTATCTCAGTTCTCACTGACGATTGCCAGCTGCATCATTTAGCCAATTACGGTAGTTGGCCGGTTGGTTATTTGGCCTGTCCACTGCAAGGGTCGTAACACCATCATGTTACAACCACCAATCGATAAAAAAAACTTGAATCCTCCTCCTCAGGTGTTCAAGGTAATTCTAAGGCCATAAACGCTCTTACTGCATAAATGGCCCTTGCAAATTAAGTCTAAGGTCCTTTTCTTTATGTGGGGAAAATTCACCTTGTCCTTACCAGAAGAATACCACTAACGTAATTTTAAAGGCCGTAGTGTCGTTTAAATGGGCGTTATTTCTATATGTATATTAGATATCGTTTATCATATACGTCTTCTTTATTAAGATGACATAAGAAAGTACAGACTAGAGGTAATTCACTAAACATCAACTTCATATCTGTTTAAGTACTTTCTTTCTCCCTTTCTGTAACTTTAAACTTGAACAATCATCACCTTAAGTCCCCCCCCCCTCTCTCCATGCGACACGTTCTCTCTCCTCTCTCACCATATTCCTCAACCCTTCCAACCTCTCACACTCTCCTTCCTCTCTCCGGAAGCTCTCACGGTGAAGATGTGGATGCTGGAGGTCATATGGAAGGCTCACTTGGAGAACCACCCCTCTCTCTCACCCTTTCTCTCCCGTTCTGAAACTGGATGCACAGCTTTTGCAAATTTGGGTGTACGTATCATACGTGTGTGTATATATATATATATATATATCATATATAATTTTCCTCTGTCATTCGCCTCGTTTCAACACCTGACTCCAGAGGCAGCAGATGGCTGGGTTTATGGGTAATTCTAGTCGTACGAGGAATTTTAAGACGATCAGAAATAGAGAGAGAGAGACGTGACATTTATCAGCGAGGGATGGTCCGAGCAGATGCTGCTCCTGGTGCTGGTGCCTGTGCTCATGGCAGTGCGGTGACCGTGTTCGCTCTATAAAGTTGCTACGTTCTATTTGTCTTCCCTGATGAGCCTTTACCCTGCATGTTCCGTCCGTGCTTGTTAGTCCATTCCTGTGTGTGTGTGCGTGTGTGTGTGTGTGTGTGTGTTCATTCCTACAGTCCTTAGTTCATTCCTATTCTTGTGAGTTACTGTACAATACAAGTGGCAATTTTCTTTCCTGTTTTGCCTTTTACTTTGAGGAGTTCCGGACCTGTCCATACGTGGCAGCCGTGGATGTATGATGAGCCCTGCAGCAACGAACAGCCTGATATTTCAGGGTATCACTTGGGGATTTTGGACACAGACGATCTCTACAACCACTAAAAGAATCTCCATGGTACATCCTTTTGTTTTTGATTTCTTTCATGTTTCTTGCAAAAGAAAATATATAAAACAATCCAACAACCATTTCAGTTTAGGTTTCTGGCTCGTGTTTTATCCCTGTGGATATTTACGGATTTATTCATGACGTTTCCATCTATATTCGTCACTTCTCTTGGCTGCTCCTTCGTCTTGTCTTTCCCCTTTCATATCTATCTCCCTCCTCCTCCTCACCATCTTATCATCTCTCCTTTTCTTCCTCCCTCCCCTTTAGTTCTCGACCAGCGGCCACAGTACATCCGCCCCGTCCGAATTAGCCATCAAATCTGTGGTTCCATTGCCATTAGAGGAGCCGGCCGAGTGGCCGAGTGGCCGAGATCACTGCCAGCGGCCAAGCGATGCATATGTGATGCCCCCCCCCCAACCACCACCACACACCGAACCCGGCCCCCGCCATATTGACTTGCCATTTGGGGACCTTTGAGGGGGTGGGGGAGAAGGGGGGGTGGCCCACTGTGTGGGTGGTGTGGTGGCGGGAGATGAGGGAAGGGAAGGGAAAGCTGGTTGTGGTGTAGGAAGAGGAGGGGGTAAGGGGGGCAAACTGCCTGTGGTGGTGAACACTGTGGTAGGCTGCAGTTGTATCAACCTTGTGGCTGTGGTAGGCAATGGTAGTAGTAACGATGGTGGTGATGGTGAGTGTGGTACTACTGGGGTTGGTGTGGGAACTTCTGACTGGTAGTGGCGGTGGCGGCGGTGTGTGGCGGAAGCCGTTGCAGAGGTAATAACAGTAACGATCATGATGATGACACTACAAACGTCGCCTGCACCACGCCACCGTCAGGCAAGGGGAGCAGCAGCTCCCGCACCATCAAGAGGCATAGCCAGCCCGGGGGGGGGGGGGGCGCGCGCTGCCCCCTGCTGGTCACGTCACCAAACTCCCCCTCCCACTACCCACACCTAACCCCTTTCAGGTCTTCTCTCTCTCTCTCTCTCTCTCTCTCTCTCTCTCTCTCTTACTCTCCGTTTTCCTTTGTTCCCCTCGCGGTTGTTCCCTCCCTATTCTTCCTTCTTCATCTTTCCCCAACTTGCTTTTGTTGCAGTGTGTCATCACATTGCTGTTTACCCCTCCCCTTGCCTTCCCCCGGAGGAATATCCTTGAAAGCACATCATTATCATTCCTCATCCTAGTTCTTGACTCTCTCCCCTTCGCTCCTGTGGCTTTCCACCAGTCGCAGTTTCCTGAGATTTTACGTCGCCATAATCCGTCTCACGTTTCTGGTAAGTGCTGAAGCCTGTTCATTATCTATTCACAGTTCTTCTTAGACTTTTCAGCTAAAATTACAAGACCGCATCATTCTTTCCTTCCTCTTTATCCTCGCTTTTCTTTCCATCCCTATTCTCCTTATGCAGGCCAGCACTACTTTTCTTTCACGCTCTCCAGTTCTTGGTTCTGTCTCTGATTCTGTCTCTCCAGCGAACACTAAAAGCTGCAGGATGACAGAACTTCAACCTCGAGTTTACACGCGGTGCACAGTATTCGTCTGACGTTTCCCTGTTCACGTCCCTCGAAGCTCAGCTACCGCGTGATGTGTATGGACCCAGAGATAACGAGCAGGTACGAGGTGTGATTACGGTACGCCACGGGAGCACAGAGCCGCCCAGTCTGTGTGTGTACCCCGTATTCCTCTGATTCACGACACTTCCAAACTAACTACCATGATGCGTCGAGGTGGCCGGAGTTAACAAGCAGATATGAGGTGATTAGGTTTACACACCGTTTCTGTACCCTGCCGGTACGGTACCCTGTAGGGACAGAGTGATCCATCACGCTGAATGCACCTCTCATACGAATTTTAAGATTCATGTTTGGGTTTATTTTGAAGTGGAGGAATTGTTGTGGTAAACAAAACTCACGAGGCAATGGCTGTGATATATGAAGGCGAGTCTGACCCTTGACCCCTTCTTTCCCACTCCCCCTCATACCCCTCCTCCGCCCCTCTTCCCTCTCCCCTTCCTTCCCCCTCCTCCTTTTTTTTTTTCTCTCTTCCAACTCCCAAAGACTTGAGTGTTGTCCAATGCCTTCCTCTTTTACTCACCCCGTCCACTCTTTCCTCCCCTAGTGATCCCATCTTCCTCACATTGCCCTACCCTTCTTGCCTAAGGCTTCCCTACACTGTCCTGCCCTTCCTGTCTCAGTCTTTTCCATCACACATCTTTCCCGTCCACTTTCCAGTACTTGCTACCGCTACAGTCCAGCACTTATCACCTGTCATACTAACACCCTCTCCGTCCGCCCCGACTTTAAACCTCTCCTCTCAAACCTCTCGCCACCCCCTTCCCTTCCCTTCTCCCAACCCCCCTTCCTCCGACTGTGACGATGAAGAAGTGCTTCGGTGTACAGTCCGCGAGGGGGTCCGGGGTTGCGGGTTGTGCGCTGGGGTCCCCCTCGCTGGCACCATTGTTCGGAGTGATGAGTTACGAGACTATGCTAATAACTGTCCCTCAACACGACATCTGAACATACCTTGTAAATCACTGGCGTATAAGGCTTGTCACTCCTTCCTTTGTTGCGATTTACAGGCACATATATAAATGTGGACGAATGCATAACAGCACACACAACCATACGGACATGCAAATAATATGCACACACACACACATACGCTCACAAATATTCATACAAGTACTTACATACGTACATATACATGCACATATATGCGACCACAAATGCCCACATACATACACACATATACACATACATAAACACATATGCACTCATACAATCACGTATACACACAAATACACACATATATAAGACACGCATCCACATCCGTGCACATTATCAACAGAGATCAAAAAAGTACAGGAATAAATCATAAAGAATACAACTGTGTTTTGTTTTCGTTTGGACAGCTATCTTTGTGACGTGATACGGTAGCAAATTACGACGCTGCACCTTTCCAGGGAAGAGACTGGAAACAGTCTGGTAGACCAGCAGTCCGTCTTGGAAGGTTTTGGAACCAATCCGAGGTTCCTACTGGGAAGAAAATAAACACGAAAGCCAACTCGAGATGAGTCAAGTCAAACGCGGGATGAAACTATGTCTGACCCGAGAGAGACGACCGACATTTTAAGCAAATAAACTAAAGGCAAACCACTTAAGCTGAAGGGAAAATCGAAGATGAAACGAGTGAAATTAATGGTATACAAAAAAGTAAACTTTCCCTTAAATTCATGAAGAACTCATAAATGAAACGAGTGAAACTAAAGATAAACGAACATCAAACTTCGATTAAACTCAGGGGAGACTCGTATATGAAACAAGTGAAACTAAAGTCAAAATCCTCTGAAACTACAGGGAAACTCGTAACTCCTGGTTGCAGCAGTTGCCCACTGTCAACCCAGCTGTTCATCCACTCTTGAGGTGGTCGATAAACTGCGTACCTGGCTCGGCTCAGGCTTGGGCTTAAGCTGCCCATGCCGTTTCATCTAGCATAAAAAAAAAGAGTGAAACTCACAAAAACAAAGGTAAACCCAAAGTAATCTTAGCTAAACGTCAAGGGAAACTTGTTAACCTATACTTAATTTCAAGAGATTCAAAGCAAATTCGAGGCATTTCAGGTCTCATCAAGGGAATATATATATATATATATATATATATATATATATATATATATATATATATATATATATATATATATGTAGATATTCATTGACTCTACAGAAAGTAAAATGCTTTGAAGACGTTAGGTCTATGTCCGACCGTAAGCTTCTCTCTTATCCCCCTAACGCAGAATATAAACTGATCAATACAGCGAGACCTAAGACACAACACAATGTAGTCATAAAGAACACAGAAGTAACAGGCATTTTACCATTAAAATAAATGATAAGGATTTTAGCGAGAGAAAGACCCAGTAAAATCTATCCCAAATGAAAGCCAGCAGGCGAAAGCAGAAGAGCAAAGGCAAAATGGAAACTTATCCCGAAAAAAGAAGGACGAAACGGCAAAAACGACAAGACAAATGTTTACCTTGACGACACGTTGTCACAAGAGACCTTCACAAGATAAAGAAAAAAAAAGTGTGAAATGAATCTCTGCAATGCGCTTGGCGTCCATGATGCCAATTTTGGCATATTTGCGCAACGAAGATATCGAGAAACGATCGCTAACAGTCCAATGAAATCACCATTCCTATTCCTAAGCTAACAGCACTAGACCAATATTCCAACGTGACGATATTTGCACATCGGAGAACCTCTGCTGATTTTGACACAATAAAAAATAAACTAGAGCTAATCTGTCAACATTCTCGCTGCTCCACAAAAGGCTGGGCTTCCAATACTGATCATAAATTGATGTTTCTAATACACTTTGGTGGAATTACTGGCGGGAAAAAGCTTTTTGTGTTTCTATGTGTGTGTGTGTGTGTGTGTGTGTGCACCAATGTGCATATATTCATATGTGAACATGTACACGTACGTATATGTATATATGTAAAGCATATGAAGAGAGAAATACGACAACTTTACCGCACCACGAAACGGACACCCTCACCTCACCCTGAAACAATGAAGTGAAACAGACAAACCTTCCGCAGAACGAAACACATGAGTGAAACAGAGACCTTTCATGAAGTATAAAATACAAGAAACACAAACGCCCTTCCTGTAGTATACAACAAGAGTGCACATACGACCTTCCAGGAGACCTGGAGAGCGTCTCCCGTCCTCCGCACCCCTACTCAAGAATCGAGTTTCCTCCAAGAAGCTAAACCAGTTTAAATAATCTAAATGTCAAAACGTGATGTACAGGTTCCCTACTCGTCTCTCTTAGGGCGCAGAAATTATATAAATCCCTCTGGAGGATTAGACACCGTAACTTAAGAACTACGCTAGTCTAAAGTATTTTGCGTAAAAACTACTTTAAAGATAAAGTATTATAACCCAGAAACTATACGAGTGTTTGGTATTATAACGTAGGATCTATGTAAGGATGAAGTATTGTTACTTACAAGATATATTAGTATGGAGTATTATAACCGAGGAACAACGCTAGGATAAAGTTTTATGAGTAGGATACGAAGGATGATGTATCAAACCTTTTGAACTACGCAAGGATAAAGTACTATAACTTTGTCACTACGCTATAATTAAGCACTATAACTCCTGAAGTAAAAAGAAAGATAAAGTATCACACTTTGATAAATACGCTATAACTTTAAAGCCATTCTAGGGGTAAAGCATCATTACTTAGAGCTATTCTTGGATAAAACGATACAACCACGCGGATTTATGCAAGGATAAAGTATAACAATGTCAGAGCTAAGTTAAGATTAAGTAACATAACTTCAGAGCTGCACTACAGAGAACGCTGGAAAGAAAAAAAGAATTATCATCTAAAGACTAAAGGGATATAAAAAAAAAAAAAGAGGTAAATCTCAGCTCATTTATAAGATATTCTCAAAGCCCTTTTGAGCCAATGTCGGCTTATTTAGACGGCTGAAGCTCCTTTAACTTGATCTCTTATGTTTCACAAAGCAGCAAAAAAGGATGCTCTCTGCCTTTGATGTCCACAGGTAAAGGACGGAAGAGAGAGAGAAATCTAATACATTATGTTGGTTAAGGCATGACATTAGTGGATTGTGATTCCGGCCTAGATGAGAAATTGGGTAAACAGAAGACTCTATGTTAAATATTCTCTTTGTAAAGACAGTGTTCACCCATAGACGAGAGGCATACGTTGTGTTCTTATATATGAGAAACTGTGTTGCTACATGGTTTATATA
>JAYMFT010027167.1:0-16160 GCA_038088735.1 Panulirus argus
GAAATCTCTACTGGAACTTATGATACTCGATCGTCGTTTCAACGTGACCCTCTCAGAGCAAATCTGTAGATCTCACCACCCCCTTCCTCTTCAGGTCAGGTCAAGAGCCTGCCTAGTTTCTTAAGATGATTGCTACGCGAGGCCAAGACTCTTTTTTACAATTTTCTCTTTGTCTCAATATTTAATAAACCAAAGTTTGGACAGTGCAAAATTTCACTCTCAAAAGTATTGTCTAGTGCATTCATTTCTTCACAACGAATTGAAGGTTCTTCCTCGTATGGACACAATGTACCCTATCAACACTTTCCTAAACATGGACAAAAGCTTTCAAGATCTCTGCAGTGTTACCTATCGTCTTCAGTAAGTGCATACTAGGCAAGGGAGAGGCGGTGTTTTCTGATGAAATCTCTACTGAAATTTATGATACTCTATCGTCGTGTCAACCTAACCGCGTTGGGGAAATTTGCAGATCTCACCGCTCCTTATTTGTCAGGACAAGTCGGAAGACTGCATGTTTTCTTAAGATGATGGCTTTGCGAGGCTAAGACTAGCTTGTTTGAGTATAAAACCATCCCCTACTTGTGTAAAATTTCTCTTTTTCTCAAGATGTAATAAACGAAAGTATTGACTGCGTTTAATTTCATTCTCAAAATTGGTGTATACTGCATTCATTTCTTCATAGTGAAGTGAAGGTTCTGTCTGTTTTGGACACCATGTACCCAATCAACACCTTCCTAAACTTGAACCCAAGCTTTCAAGACCTCTGTAGTGTTTCCTCTCTTCTTCAGTAAGTGCATACCAGGCAAGGGAAAGGCGGCGTTTTCTGATGAAATATGCACTGGAACTTATCATACTCTATAGTCGTGTCAACCTAACCGTGTCGTCAGTAATTTATAGAGCTCACCGCCCCCTCCCTTGTCAGTTTAGAATAGGAGACTGTCTGATTTCTTATCAAAGAGCTTTGCGAGGCCAAGACTCATGATTACGTTGATATAAAACCTCGCCGCACCATTGTACAATTCTCTTTCTTTCTGAAGATGCATAAAACGAAAGTATCACTTCAGCATTTTCCTGAACTTGGCCCCTAGTCCTCGAGACTCCTGATGTGTTTCTTGTCGACTTAATTACGTGCATACAACGCAAGGAATAGACGACTTTTCCTGATGATATCTCTACTGAAAATTATGATACTCTAACCTCGTGAAACTGTCAGGGCAAATTTGTTGATCTCACCGCATCTTACTTGTTAGGACAGGTCGGGAGACTGCGTGATTTCTTAAGATGATTACTTGGCGATTCTAAGACTAGCTTGTATGGGTATAAGACCATCCCCTATTCGGGTACAATTCTCATTTGTCTCAAGATGTAATAACGGAAAATATTGACTGTGCTTGATTTCACTCTCAAAATTGTTGGATCGTGCACTCATTTCTTTATGGAAAAGTGAAGGTTCTGCAGAAAATGGGCAATAAGTAACACTTCAACATTTCCTGTGCTTGGCCCATAGTTTTTGAGACTTCTGCTGTATTTCTTGTAAACTTCATTACGTGCATACCAAGGAAGGGATAGATGGCGTTTTCCGATGACATCTCTATTCGAACGTATGGTACTCGATCGTCATGTCAATATGAACGTGTCAGGGCGGATTTGTAGGTCTCATCGGTTCCAGGATAGTCAAGTCAGTTCATGAAACCACTTTATTTCCGAAAAAGATTACCTGCTGAGGCCATGCTTCTAGTTTCCCTCGGTATAAAACCACCCTCTACACTTTTACAATGCTTTCTTTGTCTTAAGATATAATAAACGAAGGAACTAACAGTGGTTAATCTCAGTTCATAGTAGAATAAAGTTCATTCATTTTTCTTAAGAGTGAAGTGAAGGTTCTGCTGATTAGGGACATCACATAACGAATGAACACTTTCCTAAACTTGACCCAAGATATCGACACATCTGCGGTGTTTCGTCACGTCTTCATTCAGTGCATACCAAGCAAGACAGAGGCAGCGATTTCTGATGAAATCTCTACTAGAACTTATGATACTCGATCTTCTTTTCAACATGACCCTCTCAGAGCAAATTTGTAGATCTCACCGCCCCCTTCCTTGTCAGGTCAGGTCATAAGGCTACCTAGTTTCTTAAAATGATCGCTAGGTGAGGCCAAGACTCTTGTTTGTATGGGTATAAAACCATATTTTACTCTTTTACAACTTTCTCTTTGTCTCAATATCTAATAAACTAAAGTTTTGGC
The DNA here is from genome assembly GCA_038088735.1 of Panulirus argus. Lineage (NCBI taxonomy): Eukaryota > Metazoa > Arthropoda > Malacostraca > Decapoda > Palinuridae > Panulirus > Panulirus argus. Next base: position 2,249 of record JAYMFT010027167.1, read on the forward strand.
AAGGCTTAATTTCACTCTCCAAAGTGGTGTATAGTGCATTCATTTCTTCACAGTGAATTGAAGGTTCTCCATCGTTTGGACACAATATACCATATCAACACTTTCCTAAACATGGACAAAAGCTTTCAAGACCTCTGCAGTGTTTCCTATTGTCTTCACTAAGTGCATACTAGGCAAGGGTGAGGCGGTGTTTTCTGATGAAATCTACTGAAATTTATGATACTCTACCGTCGTGTCAACGTAACCGTAATGGGGAAATTTGTAGATCTCACTGTCCCTTATTTGTTAGGACAGGTCGAAAGACTGCATAATTTCTTAAGATGATTGCTTTGCGGAGCTAAGACTAGCTTGTTTTGCTATAAAACCATCCCTTACTAGTGTAAAATTTCTCTTTGTCTCAAGATGTAATAAACGAAAGTATTGAGAGTGTTTGATTTCACTCTCATAAGTGGGGTATTGTGCATTCATTTCTTTATAGTGAAGTGAAGGTTCTGTATGTTTTGGACACCATGTACCCAATCAACATTTTCATAAACTTGAACCCAAGCTTTCAAGACCTCTGCAGTGTTTTCTTTTTTCTTCTATAAGTGCATACGAGCCAAGGGAAAGGTGGCGTTTTCTAATGAAATATCTACTGGAATTTATCGCACTCTATACTCGTGTCAACTTTAAAGTGTCGTGAGTAAATTATAGATCTCACCACCCCCTCCCTTGTCAGTATAAAATAGAAGATTGCCTGATTTCTTAACAAAAATGGCTAGGCTAGGTCAAGACTCTGGATTACATTGATAGAAAGCCACCCCGTACCATTGTACAATTCTCTCACTTTCTGAAGATGCATAAAACGAAAGTACTATTTATGCTTAATTTCACTCACTAGAGTGGTGTATCTTGCATTCATTTCTTCACGGAGAAGTAAAAGTTCGGCAGGCAATGGACTCCAAGTATCACTTCAGCATTTTCCTGAATTTGGCCCATCGTCTTCGAGACTCCTGATGCGCTTCTTGTCAACTTAATTACGTCATACCACGCAAGGAATAGACGACGTTTCCTGATGAAATCTCTACTGAAAATTGTAATGCTTTAACCTCGTGTGAAGTTCAAACTCTCAGGGAAAATTTCTTGATCTCACCGCATCTTACTTGTCAGGACAGGTCGGGAGACTGCATAATTTCTTAAGATGATTATTTGGCGAGGCTAAGACTAGCTTGTATGGGTATAAAAATATCCCCTACTCGGGTACAATTCTCATTTGTCTCAAGATGTAATAAACGAAAATATTAACTGTGCTTGATTTCACTCTCAAAAGTGTTGTATCGTGCATTCATTTCTTCATGTAAACGTGAAGGTTCTGGAGATAGTGGATAACAAGTACCAGTTCAAAATTTTCCTGAACTTGGCCCATAGTCTTTGAGAATTGTGCTGAGTTTCTTGTCGATTTCATTATGTGCATACCAAGGATAGGATAGAAGGCGTTTTCCGATGACATCTCTATTTGAACATAAGGTACTCGATCGTCATGTCAACGTGAAAGTGTCAAGGCAGATTTCTGGGTGTTACCACCTACGAGATAATCACGTCGGTTCAGGAGACCACCTTATTTCCGAAAAAGATTACCTGATTAGGCCGTGCCTCTGGTTTGCGTGTGTATAAAACCACCTCCTACCCCTTTACAATTCTTTCTTTGTCTTAAGACGTAATTAACGAAAGAACTAACTGTGCTTAAGTTCAAATTATTGTGGAGTATCGTTTATTCATTTTCTTAGAGTATGGAGAAGGTTCTGCTGATTAGGGACATCACGTACCGAATCAACACTTTCCTAGACTTCACCTAAGTTATCGAGACTTCTGCGGTGTTTCTTCTCGTCTTCATTAAGTGCAAACCAAGTAGGGCAGAGGCACCTATTTTTGATGGAATCTCTACAGCACTTATGATACTCGATCGTCGTTTTAACGTGACCCTGTCATAGCAAATTTGTAGATCTCACCGCCCCCATCCTTATTAGGTCAGGTCGGGAGATTGCCTTATTTCTTAAGATTATTGCTTGGCGAGGCCAAGACTCTGGTTTGTATGGGTATAAAATCATCCCTGCTCGTGTACAATTCTCTCTTTCTCTCAAGATTTAATAAACGAAAGTATTAACTGTGCTTAATTTCACTCTCAAATGTGGTGTATAGTGCATTCATTTCTTCACAGTGAAGTGAAGGTTCTGCATGTTTTGGGCACCATATATCCAAACAACACTTTCCTAAAATTGGACCCATGCTTTCAAGACCTCAGCAGGGCTTCCTCTCGCCTTCACTAAGTGCATACCACGCAAAGGAGAGGTGGCTTTTTCTGATGAAATCTCTACTGGAACTTATGATACTCTATAGTCGTGTCAACCTAACCGTGTCGGGAGTAATTTGTAGATCTCACCGATCCCTCCCTTTTAAGGTCAGATTAGCTGGCTCCTTAATTTCTTTAACAAAATTCCTTGGCGATTCCAAGAGTTTGGAAAACATTGGTATAAAGCTACTCCGTACCATTATCTAATTCTCTCTCTGAATATGTATAAAATGAAAGTACTAATTGGGATTACTATCATTCTCTAGAGTTGTGTATCGTGCATTAATTTCTTCACGGATAAGTGAAGGTTCGGCAGACAATGGACACCAAAATGCACATCAGCATTTTTCTGAACTTGGCACATAGTCTTCGAGACTTCTGCTGTCTTTCTTGTCGTCTTCATTATGTACACAACACGCAAGGGATAGACGGCGTTTTCCGATGAAATGTCTACTGGATATTATGATACTCGATCGTCGTGTCAAGTTGACCCTATCAGGGCAAATTTGTTGATGTCACCGCACCTTCCATATCAGGACAGTTCGGGAGATTTAATGATTTCTTAAGATGATTGCTTGGCGAGGCTAAGATTAGCATGTATGGGTATAAAACCATCCCCTACTCGGGTACAATTCTTCCTTTGTCTCAAGACGTAATAAACGAAAATATTGACTATGCTTGACTTTACCCTCAAAAGTGTTGTATCGTACATTCATTTCTTCATGGAAAAGTGTAGGTTCTGCAGATAATGGGCGACGAGTACCACTTAAACATTTGCCTGAACTTGGCCCATAGTCTTTGAGACTTCTACTGTGTTTCTTGTCCATTTCATTACGTGCATACCAAGAAAGGGATAGACGGTTTTTTCTGATGACATCTCTATTCGAACATTTAGTACTCGATCGTTATGTCAATGTGAACGTGTCAGGCGGATTCTTGGGTCTCACCACCTCCTGGAGAGTCAATCAGTTCAAGATACCACCTTATTTCCGAAAAAGATTACCTACTGAGGCCATGCTTCTAGTTTGCTTGGGAGTAAAACCACCCCCTACCCTTTAACAATTCTTTCTCTTTCTTAAGATGTAATAAACGAAGGAACTAATTGTGCTTAATTTCATTAATAGTGGAATAATGTTCATTCATTTTTTTAGAGTGAAGTGAAGGTTCTGTGATTAGGGACACCACATACCAAATCAACACTTTCCTAAACTTGACCCAAGATATCGAAACTTCTGCGGTGTTTCGTCACGTCTTCATAAACTGCATACCAAGCAAGACAGAGGCAGCGTTTTCTGATGAAATCTCTACTGGAACTTGTTATACTCGATCGTCGTTTCAGCGTGACCCTCTCAGAGCAAGTTTGTAGATATCACCGCCCCCAACCTTGTTAGGTCACGTCATGAGGCTGTCTAATTTCTTTAGATGATTGCTAGGCCAGGCCAAGACTCTTGGTTGTATGGGTATAAAACCATCTTTTACTCTTTTACAAATTTCTCTTTGTCTGAAGAATTAATAAACTAAGATTTTGACAGTGCTCAATTTCACTCTCAAAAGTAGTGTATGGTTGCATTCCTCTCTTCATATTGAAGTGAAGGTTCTTCCTCTTTTGGACACCTTGTACCCTATCAACACTTTCCTAAACTTTGACAAAAGCTTTCAAGACCTCTGCAGTGTTTCTTCTCGTCTTCACTAAGTGCATACTAGGCAAAGGACAAACGGCATTTTCTGATGAAATCTCCACTGAAATTTATGATACTCTATCGTCGTGTCAACCTAACCGTGTTGGGTGTAATTTGTAGATCTCACCGCCCCTTATTTGTCAGGACAGGTCGATAACTTCATAATTTCTTAAGATAATTGCTTGGCGAGGCTAAGACTAGCTTGTTTGAGTATAAAACCATTCCCAACTAGTGTAAAATTCTCTCTTTGTGTTAAGATGTACTAAATGAAAGTACTGACTCTGCTTAATTTCACTCTCAAAAGTGGTGTATAGTGCATTCATTTCTTCATAGTGAAGTGAAGGTTTTGCATGTTTTGGACACCATATACCCAATCAACACTTTCCTAAACTTGAACCCAAGCTTTCAAGATCTCTGCAGTGTTTCCTCTCTTCTTCAATAAGTACATACCAGGCAAGGGAAAGACGGCGTTTTCTGATGAAATATCTACTAGGACTTATCATTCTCTATAGTCGTGGGAAGCTAACCGTGTCGTCAGTAATTAATAGATCTCAACGCCCCTCCCTTGTCAGGTTAGAATGGCAGACTGCCTGATTTCTTAATAAAATTGCTTGGCGAGGCCAAGACTCTGGATTACATTGGTATAAAACCACCCTGTACCATTGTACAATTCTCTCTCTTTCTGAAGCTTCATAAAACAAAAGAACTAATTGTGCTTAATTTCACTCTCTAGAGTGGTGTATCGTGCATTCATTTCGTCACGGAGAAGTGAAAGTTCGGCAGACAATGGACACCAAGTATCACTTCAGCATTTTCCTGAACTTGGCCCATAATCTTCGATACTTCTGGTGTGTTTCTTGTCGACTTAATTACGTGCACACCACGCAAGGAATAGACGACGTTTCCTGGTGAAATCTCTACTGAAAATTATGACACTCTATCGTCGTGTCAAGTTGAACTCGTCGGGCCAAATTTGTTGATTTCACAGCACCTTACTTGACAGGAGAGTTCGGGAGACTGCATAATTTATTAAGATGATTACTTGGCGAGGCTATGACTAGCTTGTATGGGTATAAAACCATCTCCTACTCGGGTACAATTCTCCCTTTGCCTCAAGACATAATAAACGAAAATATTGACTGTGCTTAATATCACTCTAAAAACTGTTATATCGTGCTTTCATTTCTTCATGTAAGAGTGAAGGTTTTGCAGAGAATGGACAAGTACCAGTTCAACACTTTCCTGAACTTGGCCCATAGTCTTTCAGACTTCTGCTGTGTTTCTTGCCGACTTCATTAAGTGCATACCAAGGAAACGATAGAAGGCGTTTTCTGATGACATCTCTATTCTATCATAAGGTACTCAATCGTCATGTGAACGTGAACGTTTAAAGACGGATTTTTGGGTCTCAACGTCTCCGAGATAATCACGTTAGTTCAAGAGACCACCTTATTTCCGGTAAAAGATTACCTGCTGAGGCCATGCCTCTGGTTTGCTTGTGTATAAAACCACCCCCAACCCCTTTAAAATACTTTCTTTGTCTTAAGATGTAATTAACGAAGGAACTAACTGTGCTTCAGTTCAATTTATTGTGAAATATCGTTCATTCATTTTTTTAGAGTGAGGTGAAGGTTCTGCTAGTTAGAGACACCACGTACCGAATCAACACCTTCCTAAACTTGACCCAAGTTATCGAGACCTTTGCGGTGTTTCCTGATGTCTTCATTATGTGCATACCAAGTAAGAGAGGGGCAGCTTTATTTGATGTAATCTCTACTGTAACGTATAATGCTCGATCGTCGTTTTGTAGTGACCCTGTCATAGCAAATTTGTAGATCTCACCGCCCCCATCCTTGTCACGTTAGGCTGGGAGACTGCCTAATTTCTTAAGATGATTGCTTGGCGATGGCAAGACTCTGGTATGTATGGATATAAAATCATCCCCTACTTGTGTACAATTCTCTCTTTCTCTCAAGATTTAAAAAAAAAAAAGTATTAATTGTGCTTAATTTCACTCTCAAAAGTGGTGTATAGTGCATTCATTTCTTCACAGTGAAGTGAAGGTTCGTCATGTTTTGGACACCATGTATCCAATCAACACTTTCATAAACTTAGACCCATGCTTTCAAGACATCTGCAGTGCTTCCTCTTGTCTTCAATAAGTGCATACCACGCAAGGGATAGGCGGCTTTTTCTGATGAAATCTCTACTGGAACTTATGATATTCAATATTCGTAGCAACCTAACCGTGTCGGGAGTAATTTATAGATCTCACCGCCCTCTCCCTGTAAGGTTAGATTAGCACACTGCCTGATTTCTTAACAGTATTGCTTGGTAATGCCAAGACTCTGGATTACATTGGTATAGAAATACTCCGTACTATTGTACAATTCTCTCTCTATCTGAAGATGTATAAAATGAAAGAACTAATTGTGCTTAATTTCACTCTCTAGAGCCGTCTATCGTGCATTCATTTCTTTACGGAGAAGTGAAAGTTCGGAAGACAATGGACACCAAGTACCACCAGCATTTTCCTGAACTTGGCCCCTAGTCATCGAGACTTCTGCTGTTTCTTGTCGTCTTCTTTACGAGCACACCACGCAAGGGATAGACAGCGTTTCTGGTAAAATATCTACTGGAAATTATGATACTCGATCGTCATGTCAAGTTGACCCGATCAGGGCAAATTTGTTGATCTCACCGCACATTACTTGTCAGGACACCTCGGGAGACTGCATAATTTCTTAAGATGATTGCTTGGCAAGGCTAAGACTAGCTTGTATGGGTATAAAACCATCCCTTAATCGGGTACAATTCTCCCTTTGTCTCAAGATGTAGTAAAAAAAAAAAAACACTCTACTCTGCTTGATTTCACTTTCAAAAGTTTTGTATCTTGCATTCATTTCTTCGTGGAAAAGTGAAGGTTAGGCAGACAATGAACAAGTACCACTTCATCATTTTCATGAACTTGACCCTTAGTCGTTGAGACTTCTGCTGTGTTTCTTGTCGACTTCATTACGTGAACACCAAGGAAGGAAGAGATGGTTTTTTCTGATGACCTCTCTACTCGAACATAAGGTACTCGATCGTCATGTCAACGTGAACGTATCAAGGCGAATTTTTGGGTCTCACCACCTCCGGGATAATCACGTCAATTCAGGAGACCACCTAATTTCCGAAAAAAGATTACCTGCTGAGGCCATGCCTCTGGTTTGCCTGTGTATAAAACCCCCCCTTACCCCTTTAAAAATTTTTCTTTGTCTTAGTATGTAATTAATGAGGGAACTAACTGTGCTTAAATTCAATTTATTGTGGAATGTCGTTCATTCATGTTTTTAGAGTGAGGAGAATATTCTGCTGATTAGGGACACCACGTCCCAATCCAACACTTAAATGAACTTGACCCAAGGTATTGAAACCTTTGCAATGCTTCGTGAGGTCTCCATTAAGTGAATACCATTAAGACAGAGGCAGCGATTTCTGATGAAATATCTACTAGAACTTATGATAATCGATCGTCGTTTTAACGTGACCCGTTCATAGCAAATTTGTATATCTCACCTCCCCCATCCTTGTGAGCTCATTTCGGGAAACTGCCTAGTCTTTTAAGATAATTGCTTGGCGAAGACAAGACTCTTGTTTGTATGGGTATAAAACCATCTTATACTCTTCTACAATTTTCTCTTTGTCTCAAGATTTAATAAACTAAAGATTTAACAGAGCTTAATTTCACTCTCAAAAGTGGTGTATAGTGCATTCATTTCTTCACAGCGAAGTGAAGGTTCTTCCTCTTTTGGACAACATGTACCTTATCAACACTTTCCTAAACTTGGACAAAAGCTTTTAAGAAATCTGCAGTGTCTCCTATCGTCTTCCCTAAGTGCATACCAAGCAAGGGAGAGGCGACGTTTTCTGATGAAATCTCTACTGAAATTTATGATACTCTATCGTCGTGTCAACCTAACCGTGTTAGGGGTAATTTCTAGATCTCACCGCCCCTTATTTGTCATGACAGGTCGGAAGACTGCATAATTTCTTAAGATGATTGTTTGGCGAGGCTAAGACTAGCTTGTTTGTTTATAAAACCATCTCCTACTCGTATAAATTTTTCTCTTTGTCTCAAGATGTAATAAACGAGAGTTTGACTGTGCTTAATTTCACTCACAAAAGTGGTGTATAGTGCATTCTTTTCTTCATAGTGAAGTGAAGGTTCTGTATGTTTTGGACACTATGTACCAAATCAACACTTTCCTTAACTTCACCCAAGCTTTCAAGACCTCTGCAGTGTTTCTTCTCTTCTTCATTAACTTCATACCAGGCAGGGGAAAGGAGGCGTTTTCTGATGAAATATCTACTGAATCTTATCATACACTATATTCGTGTCAACCTAACCGTGTTGTAAGTAATTTTTAGATCTCACCTCCCCCTCCCATGTCGGGTTAGAATAGCACACTGCCTGGTTTCTTAAAGAATTGATTGGCGAGACATAGACTATGGATTACATTGGTATAAAACCTCATCTTACCATTGTAATATTCCCTCTCTTTCTGAAGATGCATAAAACGAAAGTACTAATTGTGCTTAATTTCACCCTCTAGAGTGGTGTATCGTGCATTCATTTCTTCACGGAGAAGTGAAGGTTACGCACACAATGGACAACAAGTATCACTTCAGATCTTTCCTGAACTTGGACCATAGTCTTCGAGACTTCTGCTGTGTTTCTTGTCGACTTCATTACGTGCATACCACGCAAGGAATACACGACGTTTCCTGATGAAATCTCTACTGAAAATTATTATACTCTATAGTCGTGGTGAGTGAAACCTGTCAGGGTAATTTGTTGATCTCATCGCACCTTACTTGTCAGGCCAGGTCGGGAGACAGCAAAATTTCTTAAGATGATTACTTCGCGAGGGTAAAACGAGCTTTTATAGGTGTAAAAGCATCCCCTAGTCGGGTACATTTCTCCCTTTGTCTCCAGATGTAATGAACGAAAATACTGACTGTGCTTGATTTCACTCTCAAAAGTGTTGCATCGTTCATTCATGTAAAAGTGAAGGTTCTGCAGACAATGGACAACAAGTACCAATTCAACATTTTCCTGAACTTGACCCATAGTCTTTGAGACTTCTCCTGTGTTTTTTGTCGACTTCATTAAGTCCATTCCAAGGTAAAGATAGAAGGAGTTTTCTGATGACGTCTCTATTCGATCATAATGTACTCGATCGTCATGTCAACGTGAACGTGTGAAGGCGGATTTTTGGGTCTCAACATCTCCGAGATAATCACGTCAGTTCAGGAGACCACCTTGATTCCGAAAAAAGATTACCTGCTGAGGCCATGCCTCAGGCTTGCTTGTGTATAAAACAATCCCCTACCCCTTTAAAATTCGTTCTTTGCCTTAAGATGTATTTAACGAAGGAATTAAATGTGCTTAAGTTAAATTTATTGTGGAATTTCTTTCATTCATCTTTTTAGTGAGGTGAAGGTTCTGCTGATTAAGGACACCACGTACAAGATCAATACTTTCCTATACTTCACCCAAGTTTCTTTATGTCTTCATTTAGTGCATACCAAGTAAGACAGAGGCAGCTATATTTCATGTAATCTCTAATGTAACTTATGGTACTCGATGATCATTTCAACGTGACCCTGTCAGAGCAAATTTGTAGATCTCACTGCCCCCATCCTTGTCAAGTCAAGTCGGAAGGCTGCCTAATTTCTTAAGATGATTGCTTGGCGATGGCAAGACTCTGGTTTGTATGGGTATAAAATCATCCCCACTTCTCTACAGTTCTCTCTTTCTCTGAAGATTTGATAAAAGAAAGTATTAATTGTGCTTAATTTCAATCTCAAAAGTGGTGTATAGTGCATTCATTTTTTTCACAGTGAAGTGAAGGTTCTTCATGTTTTGAACACCTTGTATCCAATCAACACTCTCCTAGCCTTGGACCCAAGCTTTTAAGACCTCTGCAGTGCTTCCTCTCGTCTTCAATAAGTGCATACCACGCAAGGGAGAGGCGGCTTTTTCTGATGAAATCTCTACTGGAACTTATGATACTCTATAGTCATGTCAACCTAACCGTGTCGAGAGTAATTTATTGATCTCACCGCCCCCTCACTGTATGGTCAGATTAGCACACTGTCTGATTTCTTAACAAAATTGCTTGGCAATGCCAAGACTCTGGATTAAATTGGTATAAAACTACTCCGTACTATTGTACAATTCCCTCTCTGTCTGAAGATGTATAAAATGAAAGTACTAGTTGTGCTTAATTTCACTCTCTAGAGTAGTGCATCGTGCATTCATTTCTTCACGGAAAAGTGAAGGTTCGGAAGACAATGGACACCAAGTACCACTTCAGCATTTTCTTGAACCTGGCCCCTAGTCTTCGAGACTTCTGCTGTGTTTCTAGCCGTCTTCTTTACGAGCACACCACGGAAGGGATAGACGGCGTTTTCTGATAAAATATCTCCTGGAAACTATGATACTCGATCGTCTTGTCAAGTTGACCCTATCAGGGCAAATTTGTTGATCTAGCAGCACCTTACTTGTCAGGACACCTCAGGAGACTGCATAATTTCTTAAGATGATTGCTTGGCAAGGCTAAGACTAGCTTGTATGGGTATAAAACCATCCCCTACTCGGGTACAATTCTCCCTTTGTCTCAAGATGTAATGAAAAAAAATTTCTACTCTGCTTGATTTCACTCTCAAAGGTGTTGTATTGTGCATTCATTTCTTCTTGGAAAAGTGAAGGTTAGGCAGACAATGTACAACAAGTACCACTTCAACATTTTCCTGAACTTGACCCTTAGTCTTTGAGACTTCTGCTGTGTTTCTTGTCGACTTCATTACGTGGACACCAAGGAAGAGAGAGACAGTGTTTTCTGTTGACATCTGTATTCAAACATAAGGTACTTGATCGTCATGTCAACGTGAGCGTGTCAAGGCGGGATAATCACGTCAGTTCAAGAGACCACCTAATTTCAGAAAAAAGATTACCTGCTGAGGCCATACCTCTGGTTTGCCTGTGTATAAAACCAACCCTTACCCCTTTTAAATCTTTCTTTGTCTTAAGATGTTGTTTATGAGGGAACTAACTGTGCTTAAATTCAGTTTATTGTGGAATATCGTTCGCTCATTTTTTTGAGTTAGGTGAATGTTCTGCTGATTAGGGACATCACGTTCCGATTCAACATTTTAGTAAACTTGAGCCAAGGTATTATAACCTTTGCACTGCTTCGTGACGTCTTCATTAAATAAATACCATTAAGACAGAGGCAGCGATTTCTGATGAAATATCTACTGGAACTTATGATAATCGATCGTCGTTTTAACGCGTCCATGTCACAGCAAATTTGTAGATCTCACCGCCCCCATCCTTGTCATGGTAGTTCGGGAAACAGCCTAATCTTTTAAGATAATTGCTTGGCGACGCCAAGATTCTTGTTTGTATAGGAATAAACTATCTTATACTCTTTTACAATTTTCTCTTTGTCTCAAGATTTAATAAACTAAAGTTTTAACAGTACTTAATTTCACTCTCAAAAGTGGTGTATAGTGCATTCATTTCTTCACAGCGAAGTAAAGGTTTTTCCTCTTTTGGACACCATGTCCCCTATCAACACTTTCCTAAACTTGGACAAAAACTTTCAAGAAATCTGCAGTGTCTCCTCTCGTCTTCACTTAGTGCATACCAGGCAAGGGAGAGTCGGCGTTTTCTGATGAAATCTCTACTGAAATTTATGATACTCTATCGTCGTGTCAACCTAACTGTGTTGGGGGTAATTTCTAGATATCACCCCCCCCCCCCTTATTTGTCATGACAGGTCGGAAGACAGCATATTTTTTTTAGATTATTGCTTGGCGAGGCTAAGACTAGCTTGTTATAAAACCATCTCCTACTCGTATAAATTTCTCTCTTTCTCTCAAGATGTGATAAACGAAAGTTTGACTGTACTTAATTTCACTCACAAAAGTGGTGTATAATGCATTCTTTTCTTCATAGTGAAGTGAAGGTTCTTCATGTTATGAACACCATGTATCAAATCAACACTTTCCTAAACTTCACCCAAACTATCAAGACTTCTGCAGTGTTTCCTCTCTTCTGCAATAAGGTCATACCAGGCAAGGGGAAGGCGGCGTTTTCTGATGAAATATCTACTGGATCCCATCATACAGTATATTCGTGTCAACCTAACCGGGTTGTGAGTAATTTTTAGATCTCACCGCCCCCTCACTTGTCAGGTTAGAATAGCACACTGCCTGGTTTCTTAAAAAATTGATTGACGAGGCCAAGACTCTGGATTACATTGGTATAAAACCACCCCGTACCATTGTAATATTCTCTCTCTTTCTGAAGATGCATAAAACGAAAGTACTAATTGTGCTAAATTTGACTCTCTAGAGTGGTGTATCGTGCATTCATTTCTTCGCGGAGAAGTGAAGGTTATGCAGACAATGGACACCAACTATCACTTCAGAACTTTCCTGAACTTAGACCATAGTCTTCGAGACTTCTACTGTGTTTCTTGTCGAATTCATTACCTGCATACCACGCAAGGAATACACGACGTTTCCTGATGAAATCTCTACCGAAAATTATGATACTCTATAGTCGTGTCCATTTCAAGCTATCAGGGCAATTTGTTGATCTCATCGCACCTTACTTGTCAGGCCAGATCGGGAGACAGCATATTTTCTTAAGATGATTACTTCGCGAGGCTAAAACTAGCTTTTAAAGGTATAAAACCATCCCCTATTCGGATACAACTCTCGCTTTGTCTCAAGATGTGATAAAGGAAAATAGTGACTGTGCTTGATTTCACTCTCAAAATTGTTGTATCGTGCATTCATTTCTTCACGGAAAAGTGAAGGTTCTGCAGACAATGGACAACACGTACCACTTCAACATTTTCCTGAACTTGGCCCATAGTCTTTGAGACTTCAGCTGTGTTTCTTGTCGACTTCATTAAGTGCATACCAAGGAAAAGACAGAAAGCGTTTTCTGATGACATCTCTATTCGATCATAAGGTACTCGATTGTCATGTCAACATGAACGTATCAAGGCGGATTTTTGGGTCTCAAAGTCTCCGAGATAATCACGTCAGTTCAGGAGACCACTTTAATTCCCAAAAAAGATTACCTGCTGAGGCCATGCCTCTGGTTTGCTTGTGTATGAAACCACCACCTATCCTTTAAAATTCTTTCTTTGTTTTAAGATGTAATTAACGTAAAACTAACTGTGCTCAACTTCAATTTATTGTGAAATATCGTTCCTTCATTTTTTTTCGAGTGAGGTGAAGGTTCTGCTGACTAGGGACACCACGTACCGAATCAACACTTTCCTAAACTTGACCCAAGTTATCGAGACCTCTGCGATGTTTTCTCATGTCTTCATTAAGTGCATACCAAGTAAGACAGAGGCAGCTATATTTGATGTAATCTCTACTGTAACTTATAATACTCGATCGTCGTCTCAACGTGACCTTGTCATAAATTTGTAGATCTCACCGCCCCCATCCTTGTCACGTTAGGTTGGGAGACTGCCTAATTTCTTAAGATAATTGCTTGGCGATGGCAAGAGTCTAGTTTTTATGGGTATAAAATCATCCCCTACTTGTGTACAGTTCTCTTCTTTCTCTCAAGATTTCATGAAAGTATTAATTATGCTTAATTTCACTCTCAAAAGTGGTATATAGTGCATTCATTTCTTCACAGTGAAGTGAAGGCTCTTCATGATTTGGACACCATGTATCCAATGAACACTTTCCTATACTTGGACCCAAGCTTTTAAGACCTCTGCAGTGCTTCCTCTCGTCTCCAATAAGTGCATACCACGCAAGGGAGAGGCGGCTTTTTCTGATGAAATCTCTACTGGAACTTATGATACTCTATAGT